>OVAN01011192.1:0-14945 GCA_900406275.1 Anastatica hierochuntica
ATTCATCTTAATGGATTGATCTAGTGGTTAAAAAAATGTGACTATATTAATGAAGATTGGGTGTTAACGGAGAAAAACCATGTTGATTTATCGTATGTATATGTATATATATATATATATATATATTCCAAAAATAAAAGCATAAACCGCAGGTCGACCCACAAAACCGCTAAATTATGTTGGGAAGGTTTGGACATATAAATATAAACTGCAACCCGCGGCAGGCCGGCCCGCACGACCTGCCAAAAAATCAAACCCGCTATGGGTTGGGTTACTTGGACGCGGGCTGACCCGTCTGACATCTCTAGTTGTCGACCACTTTTTTGCCTCCATCGAGCGTTGTTTCTGAATTTGGTAAAAATGCATTTCAGTGGTTGAATGGGATCCCGAAACCATTCAATTTAAGTTCTTGCGAAAGTAGAACTATGTAGCAGTTGTAGAACTGCTAATTGTAGTTTTTTTGGCCAACTAATGCCAAATTTTTTTTTCTCAATCCTGGTGATCTTCTCTATGGTGTTCCGAAGAACAAGTCGGCTTTGATGCAGCCTTAGGACGAATAAGGATCAAGAAGGATGTTCTTGAAAAAATGCGCAAATATCTGCAAGTGTCTGATACAACAAAGAAGAATGCTTGTATCTTAAGGATTCAGCGATCAATCAAAGATTTTTATGATGACGCTATGGGCCAAAAGCTGCTTTTAAATCTGGAAAAACTCCAGTTATCATGAATGAGGTGAACAAAGACAGGAGTTGTGTTTTTGACTTTTCAACACAGAATCAAGACACACATAATCACTCTGAAACTTCGACGAAGTTTTTTCTACGGGTTTTCATGGCAAATAAAAACTCAAAAAAGCAAAGAAATAGATTAAAAAATGCAGTCCTCGGCCATGATCAATAAATATTTATCTGGGGATTAAACTGGGATTGGAAGTTACATAATTGTGAGAAGAAGAAGGTTGATATTGTTGTCACATATTTTGATCAGCCTTTTACTTCCTCTCAATAGTGTATATTGAAGATTTCTTGACAGGCCTTCCAAATCGAGTTATTGCTCCTATGAATGAAGAATTGTACAAGATAGTAACATGGTGTAGTTTTTGGTTCACAAACTACATGTTTCTATATCTCTTCGCTTACATGTTGAATGACAAGGATTTTAAAATATCATGAATAGTATACGAGTTTGCTTGATTTTTGGTAAACAATGTCGACTCTGATGACAATATAAGTGAAACTATGTGACGAACATCCAAATCAGGTAAAAAGATAACAAGGGAAATGGGTCAGACCGTTTATCTCAAGAAAAAGTAGATCATGCAACAATTTAGTAAGGTGTTCACTGTCCCACCTTGCTTGCCTCCTATTCGAAACAAGAAACACACTATTAACCTGATTCCTGGCACAACGACATTCTCATTCCGCCACTATCGATATCCACATGTCAATAAAGAAGTCGTGGAACAAAAGGTAGCAGGATTTCAGCAAACAAGAGCAATCCGAGACAACAAGAGCCTCTTTCAAATCATGTATTTCTAGTGAAGAAAAAGGATGGCACATGGCATCTTTGTGTACATTATAGAGCTCTAAACAAAGCTACTATACCAGATTAATATCCCATACGTGTGATTGATCAACTACTCGACGAGCTTCACGGTTCCTGCATTTTTTCAAGCTAGATCTCATATCAAGTTACCATCAAATTTGAATGAAAGATGAAGACATTGCAAACACATCTTTTACGACTCATGAAGGGCACTATAAATTTGTCGTGATGCCCTTAATCCTAATGAATGCACTCAGAACCTTTCAGGCATTAATGAATGAGTTGTTTAGACCGTTCCTCCGGAGATTTGTGTTGTTATTCTTTGATGACGTGTTGGTTTACAGTACTTCTCTAAGGGAACATATTGAACATCTCCAACGGGTTACACAAGTGTTTCAAGAACATCAATTGTATGCCAATTGCCTATTTCGGCAAAGGATTCACGCTAAGAGAGCAACTCAAGCCGATCTATGAGCGTGAACTAATAGCAATAATATTAGCTGTATTAAAGTGGAAGCATTACCTCTTGGGGAGAAAGTTTATCATACACATGATAAAAAGTCTCAAGTTTATACTTGACTAACATGAAGTCTCACTTGAATAACAAAAGTGGCCAAAATTGTTTCGCATTATTTGCAAGCCAGGGATCGAAAACAAAGCAGTTGATAGTTTATCAAGGATGATGCAGAACTCCCTCGAGGTAACAATCACAACTCTATAGGCTTTAATATTTCCTCATGTTTTGCAGCTCACAGATTTCTACTCTCAAATCGAAGTAATGAAGAAATTCAGAAGCTGAAAACAAAAGTACAATTTGGAAATGTCACTAAGCCAAATTTACGATCTCTTGGAACAAAATTTGGTACAATAGGCGCCCACTTGTTCAACACGATTAAACCTTCATCCCAACAATTCTGAATGAATACCATGATAGTGTTATAAGAAGCCACTCTGGAATATACAAAACCTTGAAAAGAATTTAGAAACAATTTCATTGGAAAGGAATGAAGAATCAGATTCATAATTATGTGGCTCAGTCTGGTATATGTCAGAATCAGAATCAACCTTGGCTTCAACTCGTCTTCTTCGACCCCTCCCAATTCCAAAACATATACGGTTAGCGCTAAGTATGGATTTCATTGAAGGGTTACCTTCATCCCAAGGTATGAATGTTATCCTTGTCATCGTAGATAGGTTGAGCAAGTGCAATCATTTTATTGGCGCAAGACATCGATTCTCAACTATTGATGTTGCTCTGAAATTTCAACAAGAGGTTGTAAAGCTACATGGATATCCTACATGATTGATTTTAGTGTTTAATGATGAAGAATTAAGAGAATAATGAAGATTAGATGAGAAAATTATGAGAAGAATAGAAAGGATAGTGAAGGAGGAGAGAAATCTCTCACTCAACTTGATTTCATTAATAAACATACATAGTCTTTTATAGACTTATTACAAATGTAGATAGGAACAAAGAGAATAATGAACCTAGGCTCAAAATGAAGCTAAATACATAATACAAAAGATTAGCCAATCATGTGCATCTCTTCCTTTGTATCAAACGGTCATATTAGGATAAGAAAGGGACCATTTCCAGCTATCTTTGACCACCAGCTCATCAAAGTGTTCCTCGTGGTTCTCTCTCTAAAGCTAACACATGACCAAATCACTCTAGGCCTTAGTAGTACCATTTGAACGGCTTCAATAGTACCATTTGTATGCCTCCAGTTGTACCATTTGTTCCTCTTCATTTTTCCTTAGGATCATATCATTGCTCATCTTTATTCTTCAAGTTAACACTCCCCCTCAAGTTTGACCATAAGAGATCCGAAGGTCAAGCTTGGAACCTTGAAGAACTCCCTCATTAAAAACCTTAGCAAGAAAATTCATTGGGACAAAACTTGCTAAGGGAAAAAGAGTAGAATTCTATCAAGGCCTAGGGATTGGCCAATGAATCTATGTGCCTTAAGATCAACAAGTTTTGACACATAGATTCTGGATCACGGCCTCTTCTTCGCGTTGCAAGTATAATCTTCTTCTCTTGCACACTTTGACATGTCTTGGACTCTTTAAGGAACCATCATTTAATTCTTCCCCTTTCTTCTAACATCTTTATCATCAAGGAGGGCTTATAATTACCAGCTTCTTCTCTTAAAAGAGTCTTCAAGTACCTGGTTTACAATGCATTAAAACCGTGCATCAATTCTCAAGGCATAAACCATTAAAACAATATAAAAGATTGAAATGGTTACTCCCCTTGCATTAGCTAATAAGACTTGAGAGGAGTTTCAACTTCTTTGGTCTTTGACACTTTAATTTCTCTCTTTAGTTCTCAATGGACTAGCAATATCCTTAGGTGAGTCCAAGCTTCCCAAACGGCTTGACTCTCCACTTGATTCTTCTTCAAGTAGTCTCCGAAATTCATGCTAAGCTTCCCAGAGTTCCTCCCCAAACTCATTAATTATTAATACATCATTCCACAAGTCTATCATTTCTTTATGAAAAAATGTACTAATCACTTCATAACACAAAACTTAAATGAAAATAGGAAGGATAGATTAGGTGCTTCCCTTTCGGCTTTGATAAGAGGTGAGGAGTGTTCTGATTTTGTTCAAACACTTGAGTCCCTCTCTTGTCTTGGCTATGCAACCTCTTCATGAGTCACCAACTTAGTGGAAGACTAAGTAGATACCTCGGTTTCTCCTTCAATCATCTCAACATAGGAGTCACTTTGCTAGAGAACCTTCTTCTTTAATTAGTCAAGTGCAATCCGGTTGATGTCCTCTTGTATTGAAGTCCTTGTATGCCACGGTTTGCTTTTGGCCATTACAACCAATTCAAGATTGCTAATGAAGGGCTTGTCTTTGTCAACTTCTTCATGGAAGTCGCATTGTTAAAAGCTTCTTCTAGAATAATTCTTGTTAGGTGCATCTTTGAAGTCCTTGTAATGGCTTCTACTTCTTGGACCATGGATGCTTAATTACTCTCCCCCTCAAGCTTTACTCCGAGAATAGAAAGGAGCTAAGCTTTTGAGAATTTGTAGTCAATCCATGACTTCTTAGACCACCGGTCTTATGACTTTGATGATGGTCTTCTTTTGATTTTCCATCTTGATTGGAATTCTTTTCTTCATTATACCATACACTCTCTCTACTCTTCTTTGTAGGCTATGGACCTTGTCCATGAGTATTTGGAAATGGGCAATGATCTTCTTCTTTAATCCACGGTTTTGAATGCTTTCTTAGCATTTTTGTGTACCTAAAGTCACACAACTCGTGGAAAAACATAGATCACCAACATTGGTTCAGAAATTGGAACACTTCAAGACTGATCACCAATGCTTAAAAGGAATTGAAAACAATGATCTTGAGACATAAAGAACAAGATCATGCAACTAATTTCTCTAAATATCAAGTTTGATCAATTCAAAACGAGATATTTAGGCAACAACTCTATTACATGCATTGGATGACATGCTTAGAGCAAATGATAGAATGTCACAACTTTTTCTCTTAATATTAATGCATTTTATTAGGGAAAGAGAATTTAACTTACAGTCAAGGAACTTGAGCTAGTTTCTTGAACCTTCAATGGCACACGGCTCTTATGAGAAGATTTAAAGTTGGAGTTTAGCAACTTCTCCTTTTTGTGTGTATCTTCTTTGTTGATGCAAGTCTCTCCCTTAACTCCCCTTCTCTCTTTCTGATCTTCTTTCTTTCATTTAACCCTATCACACGGTTCTGAGATGATTTGAGGAGAATCCAAACCTCCCTTTGAACTTGATGTGTTTTGATAGTTTTTGATGCTTTATTTGAGACATTACTTAATAACTTCTTTTCTCTAAGGATTATCTTTCACCATTCTGGACCAGGAGAGTTATTTTAGTCTCTTGACAGCCTTTGGAAGTGCATTGACTCGGGAGCATTGCATTTTAAAGGTCTTGAGCTGATGAGTAACAGTCTTTTCTTGAAAGGTTTCAAAGATAGTTGTTTCCGGACCAGGTTTGATTAATTAGTTTGATTCTCCCAATTGGTTGGGGTGTTTGGACTGATTCTTGTTTTTATAGCTTCCCACGGGACTACTCTTGAATGTCCAAGTGGTCTAGAATTCTCTCTTTGCTTGAATGACTTGATCTTAGACTGAACTTGCAAGCTGATTCTCTCGGATGCATCAAAGAACTGCCTGATTCTAAAATTCATATCTCTTTCTTCTGAGCAGATATGAATGCAAAAAAACTTTGCTATGGTCCTCCTTTTAGTTGGGAATCCATGAAAAATTTTCTTTCTCCCTAACTTCTTACGGTTGAAAAGATATTGACCTTGAAGTGCAGCTATGTCATTGCTGGCTCTAGACATCAGATTTTGAAGATTTTGGAGATCTTGGATTAGACATGACTTCTTACTCTTTTCCCAAGGTCTTGTTTATTCATAAGTGACCAGAGAAGTAGTAGAGTGATTGAAATGTCCACAGCCTTTGTTGGTTGCATCTTGAAACTCTTTTGAGGAAACAGTTTGCACAATCTTCCAAATGGATGCTGTTTTGAGTTAATGCTTAGAATGTGGTTCGTTATATTGATTATTTGCACCCTTAACTTGGTAGGGAAAGGTCAAGCTTTCTTTAAGACTTGATAAATTCACCACTAGTCAACTCCTTGCTTCCACATTTTATTCCCTTTAGCTCATTAACTTCTCTATTTGGCTTGATATCTTTTTAGGACCAGCTCACTCTTTATCAAATGTCTTTATAAGTATTTCATGTATTACTCCTCCCTTTCTAAACCTTCATCAAAGATTCAAAGAAGAATTTTAAAGCATATGCCATGAGTTTAAAAAATATTTTAAACAAGCAATGAATATGATACTAAGATATTCAAGCCAATTATTCAAGCTAATTCTAATCAACCTATCTATTTAAACCGATTATAATTAGCCTAATCATGGAGCATTAAAACTATGATATAGTACTAATCATATCATTGAGCTTTAGGCAATAAATTAAATCAAAGTAAAGAGGGTTTAGAGTTAGCCTTTTGTAGTTGTCGTTTGTTATGTCTTAGGCCTTGATTACTCTTGATTCTCCTCCACATTTTGACTCTCTACAAACTTGGAGGAGTTGCACAAACCACTAGTAACAGCCGGCCTTGCTCCTTAGCTTTTAGAGTTCACCTTAGACTTCAAATCTAGCTAGAAAATCGATTCGGCTTTAACCCTTATGCAACCATCTTCTTTGAATATTGGCCACAACTTTTGAGACTTCTTGAGTCTTCAAACTTATGTAGTCATTCCTTGAGTAGCTCCTTCTTTATAGCACCTTGAATCCAACCTTTCATCACCATTTATTCTTGGAATGGCTTCTAGCTTGTTTTCCAAGGGCTTTTCCTCCTTTTAGCCTCTTTGTAGCTTCCATTTTGGAGCGTTTAAGGCATGAGACCAGCAGCATCTCCTTAACAAAACCGGCCTTAAACTCCATGACTTAAGGGTTTTGTTATAGTTTTCACACAACCGTTAACATAAAGCTTCCAAGAGTATTGAACTATGAAGATAGATAAGATCTTTAGGAAGAGAAGAGGAGATCTCTAGCTTAATATTTGAGGAACCTTTGGTTGTGAACAAAAACATAACCTTAGCTTGAAGCTCTAGATTCTTAACACCACAAAGATTTGAGTTTTATGATCTTTTAGGGAAAAGCTTTGATCTTTGGTACTTAAATCTTAATAAAGATTGAGTCTTTAAGAGATTTAGGTAGAGATCTTTAGAAAAGTTTGAATCTTTGATGATAAAGTTTTGTTCTTTATCGAGATTCAACAGAGAAAAATTGAATTTTTAAGGCTAAAGAAGAGACTTTTAGCGAGATCCTTTAAGCAAAATGAAGAAAGATTGAATCTTTAGTACTCAAACATACTTAAATGAAGAATGATTGAGCGAGATTCAAATCTTTTTGGCGGGATTTAAAAGAAACGTTGATGCTTTGTAGAGAACCCGAAAGAATGAAGAACAAACCCAGAATTTAAGAATGTGTAACCATAATGCTCTAATACCATGACTGATTTTAGTGTTTAATGATGAAGAGTTAAGAGAATAATGAAGATTATATGAGAAAATTATGAAAAGAATAGAAAGGATAGTGAAGGAGGAGAGAAATCTCTCACTCAACTTGATTTCATTAATGAACATACATAGTCTTTTATAACTTATTACAAATGTAGATAGGAACAAAGAGAATAATGAACCTAGGCTTGAAATGAAGCTAAATACATAATACAAAAGATTAGCCAGTCATGTGCATTTCTTATTTTGTATCAAACGGTCATATTAGGATAAGAAGGGGATCATTTCCAGCTGTCTTTGACCGCCAGCTCACCTAAGTGTTCCTCGTGGTCCCCTCTCTAAAGCTAACACATGACCAGATTGCTTCAGGCCTTAGTAGTACCATTTGAACGGCTTCGGTAGTACCATTTGTACGCCTCCATTGGTACCATTTGTTCCTCTTAATTTTACCTGAGGATCATATCATTGCTCATATTTATTCTTCAAGTTAACACTATAGCCATTATTTCCGATAGAGATCATATCTTTATGAGTTCCTTTTGGAAACAATTATGCAGATTAGCAGAAACTCAATTGAAGTATAGCTCAACCTATTATCCACAAACCAATGGGCAAACGGAAGTAGTATATCGTTGCTTGGAAACATCTTTGAGATGCTTTGCTTCAACACATCCAAATGATTGGTGAAATTACTTTTCGTGGGCTGAATATTGGTACAACACCAATTGTCATTCAACATTGAAGGCAACACCGTTTAAAGCAGTCTACGAAAGAAACTCTCCCATGTTGATTAAGTATGAATAGGGTTCCACATAGAACTTTGAACTAGAAACCATGCTACAAGAGAGAGACAAAAAGATTTAAGAGATCAAAGGGTTTTTAGGCTTGGCTCAACAGTCCATGAAAAGAGCATCGGATAAGCATGGTCGTGCGGTTGAGTTTGAAGTTGGTTTCCAAGTATTCCTCAAGCTTTGACCATATCTCCAATGCTCGGTGGCAAACGACTCCGTAAGACGCTAGCTACAAAAGTTTTACGGTCTATTTAAAGCGCTAGAACGTATTGGACAGGTTTTTTTATCACTTACAACTACTACAAGGAAGAAAAATTCATCTTGTTTTCCATGTCTCAGTTGAAATTAGTGGTGGGTTCTGACACCGTGGTCACACCTCTACCTAGCGTATTCTCAGATGCAGAAGAATTTTTGTTTGAACCTGAAGAGCTCATTGAGACAAGATATGATAAAGAATGATATTTAAAAGTATTGATTCAGTGGAAAGGCCTTCCTTCACATGAGAACAGTTGGGTTCAGGGACAACAACTATGTAAACAGTATCATGCGTTCCAGCTTGAAGATAGGTTGCATCTCAAAAGGCGGGATATTGATACGTTGCATCAGGAATGCTACAGAAGAAATCAGGCTGATAAAGTGAAGCAGAACGCAAAAACAGAGCAAGCGATAGCAGAAACAGAGGAAATAGCTGAAGGTTGAGTCAGCAAAGTTAATACGACGGGCTTATGGTTTCAGTAAAGAGGGTGAAAACCTCTCATTGAGCCAGAGTCTTACTTTCTAATCACACTATAAAATCGTATTGCTTTCCTTTTTTAGGTTTTTATGCTTGATGAATGTTAACAATGATGATGTGCCTTGTTTGGAGATTATTCTTGATCTTGGGAGTATATAGTTGGTAAGGAGTGTGAAGCTTTGTCGAGCTAGAAGTTCACTTATCTTGCATCTTGTAAATCGATTTCTCGCTTAAATAAAGACTTCAGTCTGCTTCTCTCTCATTTTTAAAATCCAGAAAGTTTATTCATTCATCATCAACAAAAAAAATTTGAGCAGAAAGCTTTGAGCTTTAACTAAAAGGAGTTGTATTTTGTGAGAAAGTTAATAGCTTGTAACAAATACATCAGAATTGAATAAAAGATCACAACTTTAGCCTAAAGGCAATGTCTTTACGTAAAAGATCTTTGCTTTGACAACTTAGGAGTTGGAATTTTATCAATCACACTAGTGATTTTTTGCAAAGATTTTGGGGGAAGCTTGAAAGCATGATATTGCGTAAACTGCAAACGTTTGACCAATCGCTTTTAATAATATTTATCCCACCTTGTGAAGAGGATTTCGCAAACCATTCATGCATTTTAAATTGAAATTATCTTGGATGAAACAAAGGAGTTTCTTCTTTGAGTTCCTAAAATATTCAGGTAAACTAAGATGCATATCTTCTCCAGCTTCTTCTATATTGAGAGCTCGTTTGCTTTCCGCCTTTTATGTTTCATGTATTTTCTTACCAAAGATAATAGATGATTTGGAGTTACTGATAAATTGGCCAGAAGAGTCACTATAGAGTTTCAAACAACTTCTTAACTTTGTACATTCTTCCACTTTAGCCTTGCAAAGCGAAAGACTATCATCGCAAATAGTAGATGATGAATTGTTGGCCTGTCGTGGATGTGTTTTAGAGCTTTTTCACATAGTATAAACAAGAATAGAGATAAAGGATTGCCTTGTTAGATGTTTTGTCCCAGCTTTATAAAACCATGAGTGCGACTATTATGCAAAATCGTGTATGATATTGTGCTCATACAAACCATTATCCATTATATCCACTATTTATCAAAGTCTATCTGTTCCAAGAGATTCTCCAAGAAGTTTCATTTGACTCTGTCATAGGCTTTTAACATATCCATCTTTGTAGCTATCAAGCTCTCTAAAATCCTATCTTTGGTTCACGTAAAACCAAAGGAGAACAAAGAGAAGGAAAGGGTGTTAGAAGCAAAGTAAGCTTTCAGAGAGAGAGAGAGAGAGAGAGAGAGAGAGAGAGAGAGAGAAGAACACGCAAAACTTATAACCACTACAGAGCACCACGAGGACAAAACTTGTGTATTTTGTAAGGAGAGTGTAGGTTGCTGCTGACGTGTCAGTATAGAAAACCTTCTGAAATAGTATAGATAGATGGATTCAAAAGGTAGAATTAGGTGTTTTTGCGCATCTTTTATAAGGGAGAGAGATTACTTCTGACATAACAACTTAGTGGAGATCAATTTGAATATATTAGGATAGTTTACAAATTAGTACATATCCCTTTAATGTTAAATTTGTAGTTTTCCTATTATCAAATATGTAAAGAAATTGTGAACTAAGTTATATTTTTGTGTAAATAAGACTATTGACTAATGAATAAAATAGAGAAAGTTCGTTTATACTTGGAAATGGTTTCTCCAATTAATTTTTTGTTTTGATCATCTTTAAAATAATTGTTGCCTTGCCGTTGGAAAAAAAAAGAAAATACACTTGCTACGTTTTTATTTGAATACTTAAAAAAATTTAGTACTCCATATACTTATGTCGATATTTAAAAAAAAATGATTGATTTTGAGAAAAAATGGTTTCGTCGCTTGTTTTTATGGAATTTAAAGAAAATGAAAAAGAGAAAAAATCTTTCTATCAATAAGTGCTTTATTTTTTATTTTCAAAAAAAAATTGATTGTGATGTTTCAATACTTTCCAGTATTATGATTTTGAAATTCAGTTTTCATTGAGCTATTTATCTTTGTATAAATTTGATAGTAGTCACGAAGATATATTTCTAAATGATGGCTCGACCAGATACGATGATGATCTGTCGATGATCAACTCTGATCTGACGGATATATACGCAGATCCAACGGTGGTGATGAAGTCAATGGAGATACACAACTACGATGATGATGTATTTTTCATGGTTTGACTCTATGATCGAGAATAAATGCCGATGATGATCTGACGGCCACGCCGATTTTGAAGATTTGTTCAATCTCATACCTGTTTTCACGTATGAGCTCGCGAGAAGATATTGGAGATCTCGGGAGAACGAGGTCGACTTAATTATATTAGGATGGTTTATATATTTGTGTATATCCTTTTATTGTCAAATTGGTAGTTTTTATATTATCAAATATGTGAAGAACTTGTGAACTAAGTTATGTTCTTGTATAAATAAGTCTAATGACTAATTAATAAAACAGAGAAAATATGTTTATACTTCCAAAAGGTTTCTCCACTTTTCACACAAAATGCGATGTCAAAAAAATTAAGTCTTTAGGCATGCATCCAAAAAGATAATGTGACGATCAATTTATATTAACACACTCTAATTTTTTTAAGGAAAAAATCTATAGCAAATAATCTTAAACCAGATTGGTTATGGCTTAGATAAATTTTAAATGATAAATATTTATAGCTTTTTTCTTCATAAATAACGTTTAAACTTTCTATATAATCAGTTTCTACTTTATATCAGGTAGTCATATTCCTAACTCAGCAGTGTTTTCTTTAGTTTAAACCTAGACGTCAATCATCTTTATCTTCTCTCATTTCCTCTGATTTCACTTGATCTCCAAGCTTCCATAAACAGTACTCATCCCCTTTTGATCCGCAAGTAAAATCTCCTCCATTGATATCTTCTTTCTTGATTCAGAACTCTTATTATGCGTTGATAGGTCTCGAATTTAGAGCTATAAACATTTAAGAACAATTGTAAAGTCACTTGATTTGGGAAATTAAGATTGTCTCTTTTTGGTTTTTCCATTATCTTAAACAGAAATCAGCAAGAACATATTGGAGTTCAACTCCTAACAAAGTGGAAAATGGAAAAATGGTGAGAGTTGATTCCTCACATCAAGGATACCAAGTCACTTTCGATTTAAAACTTTCGTCCGGTTATTTGAAACAAGAATGAAAATGAAATAAAAGAAAAAGACCAAACAGCTTGAATACTTTCGATTTGAAACTTTTGTCCGGTTTGATCTTCGAACCAGTTCCATATCTTACCAACTCCATCATTACTCACATCCCCAAGAGGAAGCTTTTCCTCAAGATTCAGGACAGGAAAGCTATGTTTGAGTTGTTCCCAATCTTCCCAAGTTGCATCAAAATCCTAGAGATCGCGCCATCATACCAGAGCTTCACGACATACATGACCATCTTTATTAATGTCGCGAAACTCCAATATTTCCTCTGGATGCAGACGCAAGCTACCATTAGTTTGCAGTGGTGGTAAGGTTCGCGTCATCAGTGTGTATGTTCACGCGCGCAACTTTAAAAGAGAGACATGAAAGACCGAGTGGACACATGTTCCTTCCGATAACTTGAGACGATGCAACAGGACCAACTTGGGCCTCAATTTGGAATGGACCATAGTAACGAGTAAAGAGTTTCTAGAACGTTCTGCGGAAACTACAGTGTTGCAGAGACTATTGTCCGTTGAATACCATGAAGTTTAATCACAAATTTCTAGAACTTAGCAGCGTCCGACTTTGTCGTGTAAGGATGTGAAAGAGGAATCAAATGAGCAGCCTTGGTTAGATGATCTACGACCACCATGATCGACGTATGACCATTCGATCATGGTAAGCCATCGACAAAGTCCATGGAAAGATCCTCCCAAACTCGTTTCGGTATCGGCAGAGGATGTAACAAACTGCAGGTGATAAGTTGCTCGTCTTTGCTCATAGGCAAACATCATATGCAACCAAGTACTCTTAGACCGAGCGATGCATAGATGGCCAATAGAAGAATTGGGCTAAGCGCTTCTTGGTTCGTAAAAGACCAGAGTGTCCACCTAAAGATGTATCATGATACTCATATAATAGAGTCTTAGTATGAGTGCATTTTGGTGGTATTACCACTCTGTTTTTGAAGCAAAGTAGGCCATTTTGTCGCACATACGGTTGACTATAAATGGTGTTGAGGCATGCATTGTGGTTGCGACAAGATGAAGCATCAGAAACTTTGTTAGAGCATCCAGGGTTGTATGCGATCTCGTAATCGTAACCAACAAGTTTTTCCATCCACCGGTGTTGTTCAGGAGTGAGTATTCGCTGCTCAAGTAGAAACTGCATGCTTTTCTGGTATGTTTGGATTGTGAAGCGACACTCGAGGAGATAAAGCCTCCAAGTCTGGACAGCGATGATGATTGCTAGCATCTCACGAGCGTAGGTTGACCATGTTCGCGTAGCAACCCCAAGAGCCTGACTCATGAAAGAAATAGGCTTACCCCGTAGCATGAGGACTGCCCTAATTCCTTCTCCCAACGCATCAGTTTGAATAATGAAGGGTATAGAGAAGTAGGGTTGTTGTCATTGTTTTCTCGAGCTTTTGGAAAGGTTTTTCTACCTCAGTACTCCAAGCAAACATGTCTTTCTTCAAGAGATTAGTGAGTGGTCGCACAATCAACTCGTAGTCTTACATAAACTTCTGGTAATAACCGGCTAAGCCCAGGAATTCACGCATTTCCATGACATTCATCTGAGAAGGCCATTGAAGCATAGCCTTGATCTTTGTCTAGTGCACCGTAACACCTGCAGACGAGATGAGATGGCCCAAGTATACGATTTCCCCTTCGCCAAACTTACACTTCTTAAGATTCACAAATAGCGTGTTAGCTTTCAAAATCTCCAGAATAGTGGCTAAATGTTTTAGGTGCTCTTCCTTTGACCGATTGTAAATTAGGATGTCATCGAAGAACACCAAAACAAACTTACAGAGGAAATTGCGGAAGATGGAGTTCATTAGACCTTAAAGGTATATGGGGCATTGAACAACCCAAAAGGCATGACGAGGTATTCGTAGTGCCCGTTGCGAGTGCAAAATGCCGTCTTTGAAATGTCATCCTTGTGGACGCGAACCTGATGATACCCAGCAATGAGGTCAAGTTTTTTGAAGATGACAGCTTCCTGGAGTTCATCTAACATGTCTTCAACCTTTGGGAATATGAAACGATCCTTCACTGTTTCCGCATTGAGTGCTCTGTAATCAATACAAAAGTGCCAGTAACCGACTTTCTTTTTGACCAAGAGAACCGGTGATGAGAAGGGACTCAAACTTGATCGGATTAGTCCAGCAGTGAGCAGCGTGTGTACTTGCCGTTATATCTCTTCTTTCTAAAAATGGGCATAATTTTACGGCCAAACAATGATTGGGTTAGTCCCCTCCTTGAGTGTAATTTTGTGTTCAATGTTGCTGTGCGGAGGTAGCTCAGTAGGTGTCTGAAAAATGGCATCATATTTGTGGAGGAGAAGACTGATGTCATCGGAGATGGAAGAGAGAAGAATGGAGTCATCTTGCTGGATTGAGATGGCGAAGATGGTTTGGTCTTGGCGAGCTTCTCTTTCTAATTCATCTGATGGCTTTTTTGAAGTTGGTCTTTGATGCGTTTCCGCTTAGATCTGGGAGGTTTTTAGTCCCTAATATTGTTGGAAATCAGAGATCAAGAGATTCTTATTTGTTTTTCTTTTAAGATGGTGTTTGAAAAGAGATGGAAAACAAAAGGATGGCCGATGGAGATGGAGAAATTCGATGGATAGGG
>OVAN01011193.1:0-14944 GCA_900406275.1 Anastatica hierochuntica
GTCGCTTCCGCTGTCGTAGCATCTCCCATTGGTGGAGTTGTATTACTACCGCCGACGACATCCCATAAGTCCTCATTAACCAAGTATGACTCCATACATGACTTCCATAACCGGTAGTTAGATTGGTTTAAGACTTCCATTCCCAATCCAACAACACGACCCGACTCCATACTTAGAATAAACCCGAGCTCTCTTTAAACCNGATCTTGATGAGCACAATATTAGAATGGCTGTGATACCATGTAAAGAAATCTTTATAGTACTTAACACTAGCTCAAGATCGTAATATCCCGAGAACCCGAAAGTATTAAGAAACTTTCTAAGTATGAATAATAAAGTGGAAGAATTAGAGACTACTTGAAAGACACTTAGAGATATTGAAAGAACTTATGAATAAGACACTCTTTCTTTATTTGAACTCTCTTTTATTTATTTCTCTTACTCAACTTAGCTTAACTTACAAACAAGAGAGGTGAGGTCTATTTATAGGCTTCAAGTTACAAAATATCTAAGGAAGCTTATCCTAATCTAAAATATTCTACCATAATCTAGATTATTTTATCATTACATCTAGATAGTTATCTTTAAGAATTCTCTAGAGATACTTGAAGAGGTTGTAACCTTCTAGAGTGTTCTAGAGAATTTTAGATGTTGGGCTTAATTTTAGACTTAATCTAATTTAGAATAACTTTAACATAAGTCCAACATTAATTTTGGACCAAATCAAGTTTAACTTCAATAGTAACTATCTCATATTGAGAGATAAACTCATGGTGAACATTTCTTTGTGTCTTGTCTTATTTATTTTATAGCATCTTAAGTTTCTCACATTATAAAAATTGAACTTGGACGGAAGATGATAAAATGATAAAAGTGTTTTAATCGAGATTTCGTAAGCAATTAACTCATCAAGTTAAAACCACACTTGAAAAATAGTATTGAAGCATATCAAAGTTAATTGATCAAGTGAGATTTGATTTCAGTTCCTCCACACAAACCAGAGAAGCAAAGTTTACATAATAAAAATTAGAAGATTGTAACTAACATTATATGCTAAGCAATCAGTATTTAAAAATGAAACATATAAAGAAAAGAAGCATAAATAAAATGGATTTTAGCCTTAAAAACTCAGTAAGCTAAACCGAAGACACTGTTAAATCATCTAAATTCATTGTCAATTTACAAAACTCCTATGATGAGCCTGTTTGAAAAGTAAACATTTTCTATTGGAAGTAGGTTTTACCTCCCAAACCTCGCTTGGTTCGCGATACAGAAGGCTCATTAAAGCTCATAACCAAACCCATATACAATCCAAAGAGCTCGTAGGGATGACATGGCAACATGAACTTGAGCATGCGACCATGAAAATGCAGGGATGCGTTCTAAGGGCAACACGGGAAAATCAAGATATAAGACTCATTCTAGAGGCTTATGGATGCGAAAGGATGGGAACATTAAGCTAGCTTTCACGCTCTCTCTTGCTAGTCAGTGGATAGTAGAGATAAGGTAAGACTTTCAGAACAAGGCCTAAATCGAAATGAGAATAAACAAGTTGGTTGTCACGCTCTCTCTTGTCAAATCGATTTATGGTAAAGCTGGTGGATCGATGGTACCACAAAATGATTAGAAGATATATGATACTTCGAAAGACTAAATCTATGGTGAATCACACACACACAAGACAAAGACGAATTTCTAAACAAGCTGCTGTTTGAAATAGAGAAGATCTACGTTATGCAAAAACGATGATGTTTACGAGGCTCTAATGGGACATTATATAATGGTCCTATGTGCTGTAGACTTAAATTTCTTAACTCAAATAAAAGGTAAGGACTCAAAACGATACAAAAAAAATCATAATAAACCTAAACAAAATCACAAATAAAAAGTTTGACAAAAAGAAAAAATAGCAGATAAACTAATCACGATTTGTTGAAGCTTGAACCCATTTTTTTGAACATCTAATAACCACTAAGATGGCCCTTAGTACATGCATAAATTGAATAAAATGAAATAGTTGGTTTTGGTGTTCTTT
Organism: Anastatica hierochuntica; assembly: GCA_900406275.1. NCBI lineage: Eukaryota > Viridiplantae > Streptophyta > Magnoliopsida > Brassicales > Brassicaceae > Anastatica > Anastatica hierochuntica. Next base: position 2,036 of record OVAN01011193.1, read on the forward strand.
TGTCCATATTTGATCTTGGGTGGTCTTGACTTGTTTTGGGTCGATCCATGAGTTTTTCCTGATGATTTCTATGTCTTAAAATCTTCTAAATCTTCATTTTTGAGGTCTTCATGTTCCTCTTTTTCCTTAGCTTCCAGAATACGTATTTTCCCCTCTTGGTCTTCTTTGCTGAAGTGTCTTGGAATAAACGTAATATGTAGCTCTGATCCAATCTGTCTAGGATTCTTGGTGTTTTGAACTCCATTTTCTTTCTGGAAATAGGCAATACCGTCATTAATATTAGGCAAAGCTTCTTTGATGCTCAAACGAGCAAATTCTTTTGTTAGGTCTCCATCTATTGCAATCGAGCTCTCTTGAAGGTTGTTGAGCACCTAAGTGTTTTTGTGCATGTCTCCATGCTCTATTTTATTCATGATGGCTTCTACTTCTAGGTTAAATCTTCTCTAAGCATCATGGCCTTTGATCGTGTCATTGGACCCTCCTTAACCTCAAGAACAACATTATGGATTTGGTTTGGTTCGATATCCTCATCATTTCCTCCCTCTTCAGAAGGTTTTAGAACTAGATCATATGCATCAAAAAGAGATAAATCGACAACATTAAAAATAGGTGAAATATTAAATTCACCAGAAAGATCCAAACGGTAGGCGTTTTCATTGATCCTTTCTATAACTTTGAATGGACCGTCTCTTCTATTTTGGGGATTTGAGCTCTTTTTTCTTGGGAACCTTTATGGCCTCATATGCATCCACACCCCATCTCCTGTTTCAAAAACCAACTCTTTCCATCCCTTGTCAGCTCGCCTCTTGTACTCCTCAGTTTTCTTCCCAAAGTTATCACAAACTGTTTGGTGGAGTTTCTTGTAAACTCTATTTTCTTCAAGCCATCTAGGTTAACTTGTTTAGCTTGTGGAATTAGTGACAGATCTAGAGGCATTAGAGGGTTAGATCCAAACATAATTTCAAAATAATACATCTTAATAGCCGAGTGAGTAGCATGTTTATAAGAAAATTCAATGAAAGACAAATAATTTAACCATGGTTTCATATTCAACCAAGAGTGACCCTAAGTAAAATTGATAAAGTACAGTTTACCACTTCAATTTTTCCATCCGTTTGAGGATAACAAGTGGTGGAGAATAATAGCTTCGTTCTAAGTTTTTTCCATAAGGTTCTGCAAAAAAGGCTAAGAAACTTGGTATCTCGATTTAAAACATTAGTCCTAGCCTCCTAGGTACTCCATATAAACATACCACCCCTTTAAAGAACATATCAACGGTTAGTGTGGCATCATTAGATATATCACATAGAATGAAGTGAACTATATTTCAAAATTGATCCACAACAATAAAGAATGAATATTGTGTTTGATTTTAGGCAAACCTAAGACCAAATCCATAGAAAATATCCACCCATGGTGCATTAGGAATATGTAAAGCCAGATATAAACTGTGAGAATGTAACCTGGATTTTGCTTTATGTCAAGTAACACAACGAGAGCAATGTCTTTCCACATCTTTTTTGTGACGAGGCAAGAAAAATGCTCAGTCACCACTGCTAACGTTTTGTCAACGCTAAAATACCCCATTAGACTCCCACCATGTGCTTCTCTAAGCAACAACTCTCTGAGAGACCCATGTGGGATGCATAGTCTCTTATCTCGGAATAGGAAGCCAACGTGAAGATATTAAGCTCCAAGCCCCATTACTCTTTCTTTGTAGAGCTTCTTTAAAGTTCAGATCATCTTTGTAGAGCTTCTTAATGTGCTCAAGCCCCATTACTCTTTCTTCCAGAGACGAGATGAGAGTGTGCCTTCTTGATAAAGCACTGCTACTACATTCTCTTTTCCTTTCTTGTACTTGATAACATATGGGAACTTCTCAATGAACTCCAACCACTTACCATGTCTTCTTTTGAGCAAGGTATGTCCCCTTAAGTGTTTAAGAGTCTCATGATTGGTATGGATGATGAACATCTTGGACAATAAGTAATGCTTTCATGTTTCTAAAGCTCGGACCAAACCATCCAACTCCTTGTCATATGTGGGGTAATTCAGCATAGCTCCACCCAATTTCTCACCAAAGAAAGCCACTGACCTCTTTCTTTGGTGTAGTACAGCTCTGATAGCCAAACAAGATTCATCACACTGTACTTCAAATATCTCTTCAAAATCTAGTAAGGCTAGAATTGGTGCATGTGTTATACGCTCTTTGAGTGTGTTGAATGCTGCTCCTTGAGCTGCTCCCCATGAGAAAATCATATTCTTCTTGATCACAATAGTAAGTGTTGCAACTATTGTGCTAAATTTTCTTACAAATCGTCTATAGAAGCTTACTAGTCCATGAAAGCTTATGACATGTTCGATTTTAGTTGGTGTTGGCTAATCTTTAATGGCTTTGAACTTCTCTTCATCGACTTTTAGGTCTAGTTTACTCACAGATAAGTTAATTAGCACAAAAGGTTCACTTCTTGAGGTTAGCGTGGAGGACTTCCTTTCGAAGTGTTTGTAACACTAGTTTTATATGCTTAAGTTGATCAAAATATCATTTGTTGTAAATAAGGATATTATCTAAATAAACTATAAAAAATTTACTGATATAAGCCCTTAGAACCTTGTTCATAAGTCACATGAAGGTGATTGGTGCATTAGTCAATCTGAATGGTATGACTAACCACTCATACAATCCATGCTTGTCTTGAATGTAGTTTTCCAGTTATCTCCTTCGCGCATTCTGACATGATGGTAACCACTCTTCAAATCCACCTTTGGAAAGATGGTTTCTTCACTTAACTCATCGAGCATTTCATCTATACATGGAATGGGAAGTCGATATTTAATTGTGATATTGTTGATAGCTTGGCAGTCCACACACAACCTCCATGTGCCATCCTTCTTCGACACCAAGAGAACTAGTAGATCATATAGACTAAGGATTTCTCGGATGTATCTCTAAGCCATTAGCTCTTGGATTTTTTTCCTAGATCTTTTCTCTTTTGTCTCCTCTGGGTTCATCATATAAGTTGGTTTGTTTGGTAAGGTTGATCCACGAACAAAGTCAATCTAGTGGTCTATGCCTCTAATTGGTTAGCCAATGGAAATCCTCTGGAAGTAATGTGTCTGAAACCACTTGAGCCTCAGCTGCAAGTTTTATTTCACCTAAACCTGAACTTAGACATTCTTTGTAAACCATTAGTAGCACGTGTCTTTGGCACTCATAGTTTTACAGGCTGCACCAGAATATAAATAAAGACTGGTTGTACTTACCTTAGCCTCTTAGTTATGTACTTTTGTAGCTCATGTACTTCGGATGGGCTAAGAAGTGCAAAATTAAACTTATGGTCTACTCATTAAGAAGTACTATAACAACCTTCACACTCCTTGTGTGTGAAGGTTGTTATAGTTGGTCTACTCATTGTGGTTTTTTACACGATCATAATGTCATGGTCTACCAAGTGACAATGTCCAGCTTGCATTGAGACCACATAAGAAATAACTTGGTATTGATACGCTAAAATGCACAGAAACTTGTTATGGGATTTTTAGCTTCGTTTCATCGTTGAGTCATCGTAGCTTGTATGGTCTAGGATATTTAGTCTCTTCAATAACTAACCTTCCCACCATATACTTGCTAGCTACATTATTACAAAAAACCATTAATTATCATCAGATTACATACCTTGTTCTTGATGGTAAATCTTGTATGAAAGATGTTTTCTCTTTTTATTTTTTTCCTCTAGATTTATGAGCACAATTAGTACTCTTCTAGTCACAAGAAGTTCACCAGTTTGTGGATACTCAACATCATCCTCTTGTTCGACTGGATCAACATCTTTTTCATCTTATGATTCATAGTACCCTTTCGTTGTGATGATCATTACTATTCTGTATGGACATTCCCTTGACATGTGTCCCTCTCCCTGAAACTTAAATAATGTCCTATCTCTACTGTCTTTCACTTGTCCATTGGTCGGCTACTACTAGATGCCCATGGTTGTGTTGAACTGTTATGGTTTGATAGGGAAATCTTGCATAGACTTAAGCATTTTGGGTCGGATAACCTGACATACCCTATAACCTACCCAAATTAACAGGTAATGGTCTACCTGACCTGTTTGGGTTGATAAATTTACTTCAAATGGGTAAAGGTCGGGTAAGGGTAATATGGGTACCCATATTACCCATCCGCATAACTAAAAACTAAAAATTATTTATAAATTTAGTAATATTAATAATATTTCTCCTAGTTAATTTAACATTTTCTTGTCAAAACAAAATGTGAAGTTTAGAAGAAATTTAAAACCAACATATATATTATTGAATATTATTTTTATATTTAGTGTAACTATAACTTTCAATTTAATAAATATTTTTTATAGGAGATAAGATTCGTAAAAACACTATAGTATTATTTTATCATTTTAACTATTGAATAACAATAATTATCCGACTTATTTTTGATATAATACGAGTTAGAGTATTAAACAGGTATTGATTTTAGCTATTCAACCCGACCTTATGCAACCCTTACCCATCATAACATGACCTTACTATTACGGTATGTTTCGGATAGTGAATTTGGATAACCATGTTACCCGTACTCGACCCATACCCGCCCTTACTCGACCTGTTACCCGTAATGCACACCCCTAGTCTTGCGTGTGATTTAATGTGCTACATGAAAAACTAGTTGTAACAACTCATGAAAACCATTATATTGAGCTCTTTCTTCCTTTCTATGCATTCTTGTAATCCACCAATGAACTGTGTCATTTAAGCCTCCTTTGGTTCTTATAACTCCAACGAGTTTATCAACTTCTCAAGCTCCTAAAGAAACTCATCTACACTTCTAGTTCATTGAGAGAACTTAAGAAAACATTTTCATAAGTCTCTACAATAATTTTTCGAGCATACCGTAGTTGTAGAAGGTATTTCATGTCACTCAATGTTGTTACTAGTCCAAAATGTTTGCCTCCTCCTAACAGCTACGTTTTTGTCCCACCAAGCAAGTGCATTCTCCTGAGTTGGGCTGCTGCAACAACAACTTTCTTTCGCTCTCCATATCTACAACATTCAAAGATATGCTCAAGGCGCCTTTGCAATCCATATAAACTTCTAGATTTGATTTTCCTGCAAAAGCATGGAGCGTTAGTTTGATCTAATGATTTTGTTCATGCGGTGCTATCTCTCCTACTTGGTTTCTGCTTAGTTGATCTTGTCTATGTTGTCGTTGATGCAAAAGAGGGTATGGTGGAACTCTCAAAATAAATAGTTTGTTATAGATGTCAAGGAATAAGAAATTTTACTGCAGCCTGTCCAAATACTTAAAAAATGAATCCCATGCCACTAGAATTAGACCTGAAAAAATCCAAAATGATAAACTCGATATCTTTAATTTCAATTCAACTATGATGCACATGTCTTTCCCAAAGGTTTTTGGTCCATGTTTACAACCTTAAGTGGGGCATGTGGACAGAGGAAGAGAGTCCCGAGTGTCATTACGAAAGATCAAATGCATAATGAAAAGGATGTGGTGAACAAGGCTACAAAATCAGATCAAAAAGGTAAGTGATCATTGGATCAATCTAAATATAACAAATATTTTTTGGTCCAAAGGAGCTTGATACAAGCTTAGGCACAACAAATAAATGACAAAAACCCATTGACAAGCTCACACCTTAGGAGATATCAATGTAGAAACCAAGAGTGAAATAAGAGACTTTACAAGGAAAACTACATTTATGCTAAAAGAAAATAGTAGTACACCTTGGAGAGGAGTCATAGCTTCCTTACGAATAAAGGAAGAGCCACCAGATGCACAACACCAATCACGCTCAAGCCACCTACATAACATAACTCGAGGTAATCTTCTAAACCCTACAATCATTCGAGGTTCTAACTTGACTTATCTATGTGTAGGAAATAAATTTTTGAGGACAAAAAATCATTAAAAGGGGAGGGTATTATGAGTTTATAAGATTAGCAGCTGAGCCAGAGCCCAAACCAAATGCACATTCAAGCTTGATAAGAGCCAGCATTAATATAGGTGCACTCCACGGACCATATCTCATCAACCATAAAGAGTTAAGGAGAAAAAAAAATTTCAAGGATTTTCAACTCAAAAAATCACCATGGAAAATGGAATTACATCCATAGCTACTCATAAGAAAGAGATATTAATTATCCAATCCGTCATCTCGCTTGTGCGTCCGAGAAGCATAATCTTGCCAATTGAAGCCCATATCAGTCCAATCAGCCATGGACTTGAGCACATAAAATTTAGCCCTTAAATAGGATCCTCTTAGGAGTACAAGACACAAAGAAGCATGCCTATAATCTTAACCAAACTCAAGATACATATGTTTTAACAAAACATGTTCATGCGTCTCTATACAAGGAAAGTCTTCATATCCTCAAGATGTGTACATGTCAAAGCCACGTGTGGAAATTAGGAGATCCTTATTTGTATCTAAAATCACAATGGAATGTGATACCCTGCACCAACACTCAGAGGATTAGGCGAATTCTTCCATATAGCGAGTTTCCTTATAAAGACGCAATCATATCTTGCATCTTAATTAACCATCGACTCTTACCCCTAAGGAGTTGTGTGTTAATGACTTTCCACCCATGGTCAAGCTCTAGTATATATATAAAAATTAAACCAATTCAAAACTATACTATCTCGTGTACCTCTTTAAAATTATTGCAGGAAGATACCGTACCGTACCGCACATGACTCTTATTACAAAGCAAAAATAATATTTTTAATTTATTTAATGTGTAGTGCGATTTTACAAAAACCAGCACCACACTTGATTCATTTTTATGAAAGGTGAATTCATTTAATTCCTCATTCCACTTGTCAAATTATGCCCCACCCCTCTACTACCATTCACTACCTATAAATGGAAAAACTAAAATTTCTTCTTCCGAATTTTTTAGTGACTTGAGATTAAGAGAGATTTTCCGATTCACTTGTCTTTTTCTTTTGAAATCTTTACTAATTTAAAATATGTTTTCAACAATATATATCTGATTGAATAACCGTAGACCGCATAGTTTAAAAGTAAATTTACACTCTGAACGGTGACAGTGCTTTGCACGATACGAGACAAACAAATTAGATGGTGTGATGCGGTGCGGTTGCGGTTTGTGCAGGGATAACGCATACCGCGAAATAAGTGTTTTTATAAAAAGTAAATGGTACGGGATAATCAATGAATTAATGGTGATTATTTACAAATATGGTGAAGCATTAATGATTACTTAATTTTATCAATAAAATTTAAATTATCATAAAAATATTTAAATTATTTACTAATCTTTCTAATATTTGATCAATTATAATAACTTTCAATTTGAAGAATAACATATAATTTAATAACCTTTGTTCATATAAAATTTTCAGATTTCTTAAAAAATTTAAAAAAGTTCAAAAAGAAATGCACTATCTCAAACACACTTAGACTCAGAATATATTTTGCAGGAATGACGGTTTTGCTTTATATTTTCTGAACTAATAAAAAAGAAAATAAAAGATAGAAATAAATTGTTTGTCATTTACCTGGAAACGCACAATGCGTCTGTAGCACATCTCTTTAGGTGTATGTGAGGTATTACCATTTTTTCTTTCTATTTAAATATAAAAGTCTAATTAGATATACATAAATAATAATGATTTGTATCATTAACTATTTTTCAAAAATAAAAATGAAACATCATTATTAATATGTAATTAATTAATATTCAACCATTATTAAAATTGTATCGCATTCAACATATATGTGTATACTAGATGACTTTCCGCACCTTCTGCGGGAAAAAACTTTAAAATATATTTATATAATACAAATTATTTTATTTTTATGTGTTTTAATAATGAAAATATTTCTACTTACTACTAACAGAACTCAATTTTTTTGATATTTTGTTTAGATGATATAAAATATTTATTTAGATATTATCAAATTTATCGAGTATAACAATTGGCTTTAATATGACAATAATTCTTGCCATTAATTTAGTTTGTTATCGTTTCTTATTTTACGTGATAGATCAATTGGATATTATATTTTTAGGTTTAGATAAGAAAAAATATATTAGTCTACTAGTGGTTGAGTTAATAAATTTTCTTTTTGAAGAAAAACATAAATCTTAATTTTTTTAGTGAATAATCTAGAGTTTTAGTTTTGATGACATTTTTGAATAGTTAATACAGATTTTAGGATGAGAGAAACATTATTAAGTTAAATTAATTTTTTTAAAACGTAAAACATTATTATTGTTGAAATATTCTACAAAAATTTTATTTTTTTCCAATTTGTTTTGTTAGAAAATATTTAAAATTTTGACAAATGAAATTATAACAATTTAATGTTAAAACTCTAAAAGTTTACACATAATACATGTATTATACATATGTTTCAGAAAATTTTAAATTAAAGAGCTAGTTTTATTAAATATTATAATTCTATTTAATTGATAATATCTTTTTAGGTCATTCAAAAGATTTTAATTTTTTGATAATATTACTGTAGTGCATTTGCAAATAATGATCATTCAAACATTATCCCACACTGTTTATTTTTTACAAAATACCATTAGGTTCAGAATGGAGACATACAAAATGCGGAATTCAACATGATTTTTTGAAAATCGCATTTGGTTCACCAATCAAAGAAAATTTGGTAAATTATTTTTTTATAAGGTAATGAATGATAAAGAAAAAGCGATGCGGACATTAAGAGCTTTATGAAAAACCGTATCACAACCACCAATCAAAGAAAATAGTTATTTAACTTTTTGTTTTAATTGGATAAATCTGCACATGGATTTACATGTGCTGGAACAGTGAAGGATTGGTCTTTTAAAGAGGCACCTCCCTAAAGTGCTGCGATTTTTCTTAAAAACCATACTACCTCAATTATTTTATTTATTTTTGTTTAATTATGCTTAAACTTAGGTTATCTATATATATGTAGGTTCTTTAGACAATATCTAGACTCACAATGGTTCACTCACGTCTCACTCATTTTCTCTCTATTTATAAAGGTTAGTGTTTTTTATTTGTTGAAATTTATATCAACTTTAATATATAATTATATTCAATAATTTTAGTAAGTCATAAAAACCAAGTAATATGATGGAAATAATATAATTCTCTATATTAAATAATAAAGGATAATATGAAAACTGATATGATAATATATCGTAGCTTTTAAAAATATTATCAAATAAATCTAAGAAAAATTAAAATTTATTATTTAATTTTGTTAAATGTAGCTAGTTGTGTTATCTAATCAAAGTCAAAATATTAATTCATTAGAACGACAAGATCTCACTTCTCGAATAGAAACTTCAATTCCTCTCACGGAAACAAGTCTAAGGGTAAATATCTATTTTATTTTGAATATATTTTTATATTAATTTGATAGTTAATAATATTTCAATTTTAACATATATAGAATACAAATGGTTTTACAAACAATAAAAAATTTTGATTGAATTGTTCGACGAAGCAGTTGTCATGAATAATTATACTCTTGAAAACTTTACTGCCGTTGGTAGGAAATATATGTTTGACAAATTCAATCGAGCATTAAATTTGAATGCAACTTATAATTTCTTCAAAACAATTTTGATGAATTCAAAAACAATTACAAGAAGTGGAAGGCTCTTATGAATTCAATTGGTATCATCATTGATTCTGCTACATCTATGATACATGCATCTGAAGAACGGTGGAAGGCACGTGAAATTGTAAGTGCATATAACTTAGGTCATCAAAATATTTTAAGATAGCAAGTAATGTAGTGGTCATCAAACTTTTTTAAAAAATTCCGACACATATGAAAGTTCTAATAAATTATTAAAATATAATTTTAAATTCCAAATTTATAAAATATTAATAATAAATCTAAAACTTATCAAAAACTAAAGAGTTAAAAAAATAGTTGAAATTTTTTAAAAGAAATTAAAAATTGGGTCGGACCACAACCTCTCGCTCCCTTTTGTGGCCCATTAAGTCCACCCCATTATCGGCCACAATAGTCATCATCATCATCTTCAACCTAACAATCGGTTTGTGAATTACTTCCGCCGCGCCACACTGTCGACCCTCCTCCCGTTACGCCCAAGATCTCCGTCGCATTAACCTCGCCTCCTTCAATTTGTGACCTTCAATAGACCTCCATCAATTCCCCAACTATGACCAGCCCCTTCAACTCCTCTTCCAATAACGAGCTCATCACCAAAAGAACCTATATATATGCTAATCATCATCCACACTCGACCACTTCACTCGAATTGCCAACCTCAGGTCCCTGTCAGAGCTTATACCGACGTCATGGCCAACCTCTCCTAGATCAGAAACCTAGCCATTCTCGACAACATCGCCGTAGTCTTTTGTAACGAGGAGGTTGCGATAAGAGTGGTTCACTCTTGGGAGGCTCGCAACTACAAGAAAGGCAATCTTCTCATGGGCCTGGAGATGCTCTTGATCGACTCTCAGGTAATACTCTCCGAGGGAGTTCCACTGTATTGTAACTACTCTTGCTTCACAACTTAACTGCTCTCTCCTTACAACTTAACTGTTATTTCATGAGTAACTAGCTATGTGACCACCACAAAACTAACCACCATTCTACTCACAGTCGTGAGCTCGAAGACACTAGGAGGTTGGTTGGCAGAACATTTCACACTTAAAATAACCATTCAAAACAGTATGTACACACAGACCCAACTTACCCCAGTCCTTGCAGGTGTGGTGAGCCTGAAGACCACAGTTGCGAGTCGTGTTTTCTTTGACACCGATGTCAACGAAACTGAAGAGTTTATGTCCTGGTAAGCACAAACCACACACATTGTATTCAAAACCCATCTCCCTCCACTCTTCTGACTGACAACAAATGCATTAGGTATAGTTAGAAGCTTCCTCAGTTAATTCTAACAACACAACATGCTTGGAAATAAAGATAGAAATGACTGTCTAGGTTCAAATATTGGTCTGTTCAGAAATTTGTGAAAGCAAGTTTCTATGTCCACGCCATAATTGTCGGTGTCCCAGACCAGCAGAAGTGGAACTATATCTCTTGCACCACATGTAACACACAACTAGGAAATAGTAGGACTCAACAAAACAAATAACGTTGGACTCACAAAGTAAGACATTGCATTATGCTTCTGCCATAATAAACACACCGAAAATTGTTAACTTCAGATTGCTGTCTCTGAAAACAGGTTTAGGTTTGAGATTAATGTTGAAGACACCAAAGGAGAAACAACGACTTTTGTAATATTTGATACCGAAGTTATAAAGATACTGGGAAAGACAGCAACAGATCTACTCCAGGCAGAAGGGGATGCAGACGGAAACGAAAAATCACCAGCAATCCTACAGACTATTGTAGATACCTCTTGGTAATTCCAGATACAGATAATGAAGTACAATTTGACGGCCTCAAGACAGACCTTCACTGTCACCACCATGACTGAGGAGAGCCACAAGAATGTAGAAGAAAAGGATGACCCCGAGACTGATGATGTCGACGAAGAGAGTAAGCGGGCATGTAATAAACCACGCCTAGGATTGTAACTCTCACACTCCTCCATGATATCTATCCTACAATCCAGATGCCAACGTGCTCCTATTCCATCTTCTCTATCATATCTTCTATCTTTTATATCTTAAATTAGTAGGTACCGTTTCTATGTTTTGTTGTTGGTAAGATGTTATGTTGCTCCAGGGCAATTAGATTCCCTTACAAACTGTTCCTAAGACATCGTTGTTCAGGTCTTCCAAATTTGGGTAATATTAATGACATCTTTGCTAAGCCAGTTTCCTGTTATTTGCAAATTCAAAGATCCAAACACAACCACTTCCTCTACCCAAGCCTCTCCCTATTTTTAACCCCAAAAAAGGCACTATAATCAGATGGGTACATGGTATACTATATTCCAGTAAAAAAATTAAAACCGATTCATTTCTTCGGAAATACGTTGTCAAAAAATACACACCAAAAATAAGATCTATGTATTGCAAAATGAAATTCCGACCGTCCTCCAAACATAAATGGTGACAAAGAGATATGCAACAAATTTTCATTATTACACTTCAAATGATCCACATATCACATATCTCCAGTTACTAGAGTAAAAGAATATAATTTACTCGCCTAATCTGTGAGGTAAAATTAAATAATATGTTTGTCTCTTTTTTTGGGTTCAAGTGATATATATCATATAATAGAAAGACAAACATATTACTTTATTTGGCTTTGAAGCACACTTAAGCTAAACTACACTTTAATATGACATGACAAATTAAACACTTTTCTACATGACATCTTCAAACATAGTTACGTGTGGTCAAAATTAATAATATGATATAAACAAATAACAAAGGGCAAAAAACTTTTCTCTTGGAGACTTTAATGGCTAGCATTATTATTACAATATACAATATGCACCGCACAATAAATTCCGACCAAGTTGACGGCGAACTCAAAGACTATCTAAGCGCCAACACGTACGAAAAAGCCGAAACAGTTGGTAAAGATTATGGTGCAATGTACCCTACTAAATATCTGAACTTCCTAGAGTTTCCTGGACTACCAAAACATAAGCTGAGGCTTAAAATAGGCGCGCCGATTACGCTTCTACGAAACATCAACCAAAGAGAGAGATTATGTAACGACATGAGGCTAAATATCACACAACTGGGCAAGAGAGTCATCGAGGGGCAAATAATCACTGGAACAAACACCGGGCAAAAGATGTTAATACCAAGGATTAGTCTATCTCCAAGTAAAACGAATCACCTGTTCACACTCCGCAGACGCCAACTCCCAATCAGGTTTTCTACGCAATGAACATAAACAAAAGCCAAAGACAAACCTTAAAGCGAGTACT
>OVAN01011194.1:0-14943 GCA_900406275.1 Anastatica hierochuntica
TCTTTTCGTGTTCATACGGTTCTTCATTACAAATCCTGTTACTTTACTGTCATTTTACATATCTCGATTCGCAATCTGTTTCGTATTATCTTTACTTTGCTATTCATCTCAATTTCGTCATACGAATCTCGTTTACTTGAATCTCGCAATCTACTCACATGTTCGTTTTACTCACGCCTTTTGTTTGATCTTATCTCGCAGATTAATTTCGTATTTCTTATTCATTAACTTTCGCACTCACTGCCCGATCTGTCGATTTTTTGCTACAGAGAGACCGTGAACCACATAACATTGATAGTGAGAATTTCGGTTCCCACATGGACTTTTGAAAGTATGCAAAGCCATCACGTTGATAATGTTATTCTTGCTCTAGAGAATTCTGATTTAGTAGGTGCAGTGAACAAACCTTGTGCTTGACCAGCTTTCTTTGAACAAACAGCATTGTTGCTAAGTAGTTTAGAAAATTTTTTGGATTGGGAGATGATGGTGGAAAAAAAGATCATCAAAGAGAGGAGGATTCTTGATTGCGCAATATACGACCAAGAGGAATTTCATACACTCGTATGTTGAAGTCTCACACCCAGCTTGACTTCATGATCTCTTTGAAAGGGAAAGAGACCCCTTAATTGATTTTCTTTCTTCCAGCTTTTGTTTTGACTGTCTCTTTAGAGGGATTTGAAAATTCTAATTCCCCAGTTTCTAATTTTTAATGGGATATGTGTGGACTTGTAACTTTTCCTTTAATAATACTAAAACAAAGTGACAAAATGTATATTAGTCAAACCTAAATTAATTACCACAATAATTTTATATGTTCAATGAATTGGAAATAATTTTTTAAAAAAGTTGACATTCCTCTAATAATTACAACACCAAATGTTTCATTTAACATAGAGATGAGAAGATCTTTTATTAACATTGAGTAGTTTTAACTAATTAAATTTGAGACACAAACAATACAAAAATCTTAAAAAGGCGAAAATATAGTAATAAAACGAAAAAGCAAAGACAAAATATATATAAAAAAAACAGGGAGCACACCATCCAATGATCCATCCATTTGAGAATAACAATACATCGACAAGAGCTTTCTACTTGATGCTTTCACATTGTCTACTCATGTGAGGCTTCACTTTTGATATCTTGTAAGAGTCAAGAAAGGAAACCATTTGTAATGTATTAGTGGTCTCTACGGTATTACGTAACACTCATGGTTATTTCATGTGCATATCTGTTTGACTTACGGGAGACTACTTTAACACTTCAGTCACTAATTGTGCTTATATGTATCAACATCTCTAAGATAAACCGGCATTACAAAGGAGCTTTATGGGACAAAATATGACATGAATAACTTTTTACAATTGTAGTTCGAATATTACCTTCTCAAAGTGGAGGGTGCTCAAACTCTCTGTGGCCCAAAGAACTCCTAGCAAGTCGAATTCCAAGTTTGATTCAACATTTGAGAAGGTTCGTCACTCATTGCTCTTTCATATCTCAAGGAAGAAGTAGAAGGAACCGATCCAACAATTCTGCCAACAAGTGAGGGTTTGATCCACATGGCGTACCAAAGAGCCAAAAATGGCAAAGGTTTGCGAAAGAAATCGAAGAAAGAGGAGGAAGGAAGATAAGAAGTGAAGCAAAGAGAATGGAATAACAACAAGGATACAACGGAAATTGCAGAAGAGGGCAGTGTCTTATATGAAGGGGGAAAATATTTGAAAAGACGCAACAAGACGAAGTCTCGAAAATGCTTTGAAATATGCGCCGTCATTTAAAACACACGATATATAACAAGGAAGGGCCCCGCGCACTCATACTCTAGAATCCTTTACCAAATGTGCCTCCTCTCGTTTGTTAATCTTTAAGCAAGCATGGGGGGAACTAACTGTTAGAGGTGGGCTTCGCTCTCAGCATTTCAGGCCCACAACATCGACGACCCATCAAAAAGAGGGCCTAATCAAAATATCTTACAAGTACTAAAACGTAAACAAGCAAAGTGAGGCCCCGAAGTACCAAAAGATCATGAGATGATCGCAAAACTAAAGACCCATACCTAAAACTCGAGAGGCCAGCGAAGAGGGGGGACGAAGGAAAGAAACAAGGGGATATAGCCCGGGGTTAGTACCAGAGAATTGACACATGAACTCATCTTCTGATAGAGGAAGAAAAGAGTCGTTACAGATTACAAGGTGAATAAGACGAGCAGAGACAACACGGAAAGGAGACAAGAGACCCTCTTGACCCATCTGAGGCACCGAACCCCCATCCCCGACAAAAAGCACGTCTCGACAAGCGTGTAGATACGGATGGCAGGATTGCAAATCCTGTTTATATTGATATCGCGTCATGACAACAAACTATAAATAGAGGGAAATGGAGAAAGAGAGGAGGATCCGCATTTTTAGATAGGGAAAATAATATTGTAACTTGACCTCGAGACCAACTTAATGAGACTAGATTTCGCTAGTGGTTAACTCAATTTCAAGTTTTAAATTTATAAACCTTATCATCAACAATCCTCACTAACCGTAAGTGCACAAATATTTCTATTGTAGTATTTAAGGGCCGAATCCACGAGAACTAGAGGCTCAAGCACTAGGAATACGCAATATCTCCTAAGCTAAGCAAATACGAAGAGAGGTGTTGGTAGAGACTTAATACTAACCTAAATGCAAACACAGCCTAAAACACTAATATAAACGCAACGAATGAACCAAGCAAGAAGCACAAGGTTAAAGCAAGTAGCTAATTTGCAAAACCAAGACAAATAATGCAAAATTCAAGATGGAAGAAATCGATCTTGAGATATGGAGATTGTTTAGAGTTAAATCCAAGAATGCAATTAGGTTTCCCTAGACTTTATTAGATGATCGAAGCTATTCCTAGACTAAGGATCCCTCTATAATTGATCAACCCACTCTCGTGACGGAGATCTATTCACCTATACACATTACAAGGCTCAACTCTCGTTTGTTGTCTATCTAAACATGTATGTGATAGTGAGTCTCAAGCCCTTTTAGCCATTTAACACCTTGGCGTCCCTTTGGGCAAACTACTATCATAGCTCAAGGTGAAAAACATAGATCTAGTTCTCACAACCATTTCATCGAACACTGTCTAGGCGTCTTTGAGCAAGAAACGAACTTTAAAGAAATAAACTAGATCTAGTAGGAATCTATACCAAGATCTAATCTAATACGCATTACAACCCTAGATCTAACTTTAAACTACTACATCTCAAGATCTAATGTTCTCTACTCACTAAGACCCATGGAAATCCAAGAAGTGTCACAAGCTTCTTGAGAATCCATGCTTGAAGTGGGAAGAAAGTGAGAAGAGATGAGAAGAGAAGAGATGAGATGATTAAATGCAAAGAAACACAAGAAGATCCAAGAAAAATCCCAGCTTTGTGAGAAGGGAAGAATCTTGGAAAAAGGGAGAAAAGAGATGAAGAACAAAGAAGAACAAAAAATTAAAGAGAAGACAAACACAAGAATGATTTAGAGAGATTTAAGCACAAAATGTTTACAATCTTTAAATCAATCTTTGAAACATGAAGAACACACAAAAAACACTAGCTTCGGTAGCACAAATGTTCTTGGAGGCTAAGAGGATGTATTTATACTAAAAGGGGGGGGGNGGGGGGAGAGAGATGCTACACATCATCGACCCATGGTTACCTGGCATCGACCCTTGGATCGATGTTGCGTTGGGCAGCAAGCTTCCAAGGTGATGCAGCATCGACCCTTGGGTCGATGCCAGATCTTCTTGACAGCTTCTTCTTCTTGTTCTTTCAATTGTTGTCAGAATGGCGTATTATTTGCATATACTCTCTTCTCCACTTTCATTTGGCTCTTGATTCTCTTTGTTTCTTCACCGTTTAAGCATCAAGAATCCATCATCTCAAACTCTCAAGTTGCTCATCCAAAGGTTGTACTTACAAATGCAAAAGAATGCAATGCAAAGACAAAATCCTAAACTAGACTCAACTTAGAAACTTTATGAATTCTAACACCAAAATGCATTATATACAACCTAAATGCAACNGTTAAATTATGAACACATCACAAACATAAGTCCAAAAACAGACTTCTTGTAAAGATATTTCTCAGTTTTCCCTTTTCACAAGCATTTCTCCATTGTCAGAGGGTACAATTGGTTTGGTTTACTAATATGATTCAATGGTTCTATTACTCTGGTTTAATAGTTTGTTATTTCCGATTTATTTACATCCAATGTAAATAAAGAAACTCTGTTTTACATTCCTAATTAATGAAGCTTTTATAACAAACTTTGTGAGTTGAAATGGTATCGGAGCAATTTTCTTCTCAAGCTTCATTCAAAATCTTCCGCTAAATCTCTGATTCTCTTCATCTTCTTCTTCGATTATCATCTTCATCAATCGATTCTTCTTAAAATTCCGATCAAAATGATTGTTTTTTCTCTCAAATCAGCTGAGAAATCTTCATTTTCAACTTCTTCGTCGGTCGTTTATTCCCGACGCTTCTTCTCAATTCGGCAGCTTCCCGTCGAGAACCAACTCCGGCAGCTTATTCCCGGCGTTTTATCTTGCTCCGGCAGCTTATTCCCGGCGAGATCTCCAAAATCTGACCAGCGAAAATGTCTCAATCATCGTCTTTAGTTCCTATCAATCCTTCATATAATCTGCAACAACAATCTCTTGCAATAAACCTAGATCCATATTCGAATCCTATCTATCTTCACGCAACTGATAACTCTTCGATCTATCTCGTAGCTGAGAAGCTCACTGGAGACGTCAACTATCATACTTGGCGCAGATATGTTGTCAAAGCTTTCAATGCGAAAAACAAGCTTGTTTTTGTTAACGGTATGCTTCCGAAACCTTCTGAGGATAACATAGACTATGGATCTTGGTCGAGAAGCAATTATATGGTTTGTACTTGGCTGAATAATTCTGTATCTAAGGAGATAGGAGCTGGAACAATATATTTTGATGATGCTCAAAATTTGTGGTTAAATTTGGAAGGTAGATTTAAGCAAAGCAATCTGTCGAAAGTATACAGTGTTCAGGATCAGTTAGATTGCCTGCATCAAGGTTCATTGAATCTTAGTGGATACTACACAAAACTTACCACATTATGGGAAGAGCTCAAAAATTATGAGGAGATACCTTCTTGTACTTGTGGGAAATGTACTTGTGGTTCTAATGGACGTTGGATACAGCTGTATGAAAGAAGAAACATTGTCAGATTCTTGATGCGTCTCAATGAGTCTTTCTCAGGCACAAGAAAACAAATTCTGATGATGAATCCTTTACCAGATTTCACCAAGATTTACAACTTCTTATCACAAGATGAACAACAGAGTGGGATACCAACCAACATTCCAGATGCTCCTGTTTTTCAAGCTAGTGCTTATCAAGGAAAACCTCGTGGGAACTACAACTATCAAGGACGACAAAGACTTGTCTGCTCACACTGTGGATTACTTGGACACTTAGCTATAAAATGCTATAAGTTACACGGATATCCACCAGGCTATAAAACTCCAGTAGGTTCAGCTAATCTCAAAGGAAAATTCCCTCAGAACAATGGAGTTCTTATGGCACATGGTCAGGTTTCAGATTCTCCTATTCAAGAACAACCACAGAACAACATGATTTCATACAATACTAATGTTGCCTCTGGTAATGCTTCTACAAAATCTGGTGGTTTGGTTCCTTACTCTGGTCATGGTTCTCATGCTGTAAACATGGTGAATTCTGCTGACACTTTCAATCTTGACAACAAAGAACAAATTGCTCAATTAGTGGCTCTGCTAAACAGACAGCTTCAAGGTTCATCGTATCAAGTCTCTGGTCCATCAACCTCTTCACAGCAAGGTTCTATCACAGTACAAGGTACACCACTAATACCATTTCTCTCTGCTTCATTAGTGGAACCAGGCTTTCATTTTCCTAAAATGGTTTGGATCTTAGATACAGGTGCTAGTTGTCATATATGTTGTGATCTTAGCAGATTTTCCAATATCACTAATATTCAAAACACCATTATAACCCTTCCAAATAAAACCATAATCCCTGTTCACATTGCTGGTACAATAAAACTCAGTGAAAAATTGATTCTTCATCCGATTTTCTTTGTTCCTTCTTTCAGTTTTAATCTTTTAAGCATTAGTTCTTTACTCAAAAACAAACAATTCTCAGTTCATTTTTATCATGATGCTTGGTTTATCCAGGATCATATTCAGGATTGGACGATTGGTCAGGGAACTCTTTCCAATGATCTTTATCTCCTGAACCAAAGTGAATCCTCAAATCCTCAAAATATTGTTGCTTCTATTGTTGTTACTCCTGAACTTTGGCATCAAAGAGTAGGACATCCAGCAAATTCAAGGATTCAAATCTTTTCTTCAAATCTCAATTTTACTCATAAACTTTCAGAATTTCATTGTAAATTTTGTCATTTGTCAAAACAAAAACGATTACCTTTTGTTTCTAATGAAAAAAATTTATGAGGGACCTTTTTCTTTAATTCATATCGGGGACCTTTTCATGTGACTTCTATCAATGGTTATAGATATTTTCTCACTTTGGTTGATGATTGCACTAGAGCCACTTGGATTTATTTCTTAACATGCAAGAGTGATGTTTCAAAAGTTTTTCCTGATTTTTTGAGCATGATCTCTACTCAATATGGTTTTTCTGTCAAAAGTATTCGATCTGATAATGCTCCTGAGCTACAATTAAAAGATCTCTTAAACAAACTAGGTATTTTGCATTATCACTCTTGTCCTTATACTCCACAACAGAATTTTGTTGTGGAAAGAAAACACCAACATCTCTTAAATGTAGCCAAATCTCTCTATTTTCAGTCTAATGTTCCTCTTGCATATTGGCCAGAATGTGTTTCTACAGCTGTGTTTCTCATTAATAGAACTCCAACCCCTGTTTTGTATGATAAGTCACCTTATGAGATCTTAAACAAAAAGCTCCTTGATTATAGTTTTCTTAGAGTGTTTGGCTGCCTTTGCTACGTCTCTACACATTCTAAAGATAGACACAAGTTCTCTGAAAGGTCTAAACAATATGTTTTCCTTGGTTATGAAACTGGTTTCAAGGGTTACAAAGTTCTTGATCTAGAATCACACTCTATATCCATTTCTCGCAATGTGATCTTCCATGAAAATGTTTTTCCTTTTGTAGATAACAAACCTCAAAAATTTCTTTCAATGTTTGATGATTCTGTTTTACCTTTTTCAAAAAAACAAAATAAAGATTTTACAATTTTTTACTCAGATTTTGATTTACAAAGTTTTTCAAAACATTTTATTCCTGAGTTTGTTGTACCAGCTGATGCCAGTTTTACCTCTCCTTCCAACATCCAATCACCATCATCTACAACTATTCCACAACCTCCAAATACATCTCCCTCATCTACAATCATCCCACAACCTCAAAATACATCTCCTTCTTTACCAAACACAGTAAGTGATATGGAAAATGTGGTAAGACCACGCAGACAGACAAAAGCACCTAGTTATCTTTCTCAGTACACTGCTCTCAAGTTCAAAAAGAGCATTCTTCATCTTCTCTTTCTTGTGGTACTGACTTTCCTCTCTCTGATTTTTTGTCCTACGATAATCTCTCTCATGAGTATCGTCTGTTCTGTTTTTTCATTTCTTCTGTGAAAGAACCTAAGAACTTTAAAGAAGTTGTGTTGATGCAACCTTGGCTTGATGCAATGAACCAGGAGCTCACTGCTTTAGTAGATACTTCTACTTGGGCAATCTGCTCTCTGCCTGAAGGAAAACATCCTATTTGTTGCAAATGGGTCTATAAAATCAAACATAAATCAGATGGTTCTATAGAAAGATTCAAGGCTCGTTTGGTTGCCAAAGGATATACACAATTAGAAGGGATTGATTACATGGATACCTTTAGCCCTGTGGCTAAACTCTCCTCTGTTAGACTAATGCTAGCACGCACTGCTAAAAAAGGTTGGACTACTACTCAAATGGATGTCACCAATGCATTTTTGCATGGTGATTTGGATGAGGATATCTATATGTGTCTCCCACCAGGCTGCACACCTAAACAGGGGGAGTCTTTACCAGAAAGACCTGTTTGTAAACTACTGAAATCTTTATATGGTTTGAAACAGGCCTCTCGACAGTGGTTCCAGTGGTTCTCCTCTCCAGTGGTTTTGAACAGTCTTATGGTGATCCTACTCTCTTCATTAGACAGACAGCTGCTGATATTGGTGATAAAGTTGCTGATGTCACTTACTATAGGAGGTTACTTGGTAAACTCATCTATCTCACAGCGACTAGGCCTGATATTGCTTTTGCTGTTAATAAGCTCAGTCAGTATCTTTCTGATCCAAGAGAACCACACTTGGAAGCTGCTTATAGAATCCTGAGATACTTGAAGAAGGCTCCTGGTCAAGGATTATTTTACCCTGTTACTTCTTCAATGACTCTCAGGGCTTTCTCTGATGCAGACTGGGGTACTTGTCAGGATACACGCAGGTCTGTCACTGGTATGTGTATTTTTCTTGGTAATTCTCTCATTTCCTGGAAATCCAAGAAACAAGATGTTGTTAGTCAGAGTTCTGCAGAGGCAGAATACAGGAGTATGGCTCAGACTACTAATGAACTCATCTGGATTCAGTCACTCCTCAAAGATTTAAAGCTGGAACTAGCTGACACACCTGTGCTTTATTGTGATAACAAGTCTGCTTTGCACATAGCTAGCAACTCTATTTATCACGAACGGACCAAGCATATTGAAAGAGACTGCCATGTGGTCCGTGAGAGAGTTCAAGCTGGTTTGGTCAAGACTCTTCATGTGTCTTCAGCTCATCAGCTTGCCGACTTACTCACTAAACCGATTGTAGCACACCAGTTTCAAGCTCTCTTGTCCAAGATGGGAATATTAAACTTATATTCCTCATCTTGAGGGGCAGTATCAGAGGGTACAATTGATTTGGTTTACTAATCTGATTCAATGGTTCTATTACTCTGGTTTAATAGTTTGTTATTTCCGGTTTATTTACATCCAATGTATATAAAGAAACTCTGTTTTACTTTCCTAATTAATGAAGCTTTTATAACAAACTTTGTGAGTTGAAATCCATTTATTCTATTTCCAGTTAATTTTACTTTCGATTCAAATTTTTTAGTCAGTAAAAATTTTTAAAATTACTAACAATAATGTGATTTAACGAGTTGTTATCTAGTCGAGGTGTTTCAAACATTCCTATGTTTCAGGATCGAGATTCAAGTTCTCTTATGTAAAATAGCTGATTTATACCATAATGATCTCCACGGTATGACAAAAAGAAGCCGAAACCTTTTTTCCTTTCGACATATAGGGTCTTCTTTACAGTTTCCACTGTATCAGGATGCTCTATATATATATATTATATTTTTTTACATAAATCAAATCATTAAGAGATTAATGATGACTTTAGTTATTATATTATCAAACAGACGTGCAACTTGGACTTCTCTAATTCCGACACTTGGATAACGGACGTCAATCTAATTCACAAAATATGAGTTTGTAATCAGTAAGTTTCATTTCATACGTTTGTATATTTTTTTTCTTTTTGGTCAGAAAAAGAGTAAATTCATACGTTTGTATATATGGTACAATAGAGACTTCTAGTTTCTTATTTCTAAACTACAAAAGATTTGAGATTTTCTGAAAATAATAACAAAATTTTAAAATAAAAATTAATATTTCCTATCATAATTATTTGCTTCTTAAAAATTATAAAATAAAAAAGTAAAAAGTATTAGCTTATTTTAAAATGGTAACTATATAATTAAAAATAATAATTAAGAGAAAAAAATTTTAAATCGTAAAATGAAAATTATAAAAACATAGAAAGTTTATTATGTATAATAATATATAAAATTGACAATTTTAAATTTTGTTCATCTTAATAGTTTGCATTGAATTTATCACTGAATAATTATTAAACATGAAATAATAATTAAGGATCAAAATATATTATTCAAAAACGATTGATGTTTTTGTGTTGTTAAAGGATTATGTCGATTGATGTACTTTTTTGTCATCATAGCCTAGTGGTAAATAGTTTCTCTCACTAGAGGCAGGTGCAGGGTTCGAACCCTGGTTTCGTGAGATGGATGCAGAGGTGGTGCAACCACTGACCCACTTGCTCCTCTCTATGTCGATTGATGTTTACTAAATTTATTTTTATGTAATATATGAAATACATTATTTATTTAAGAATATTCTTTATTCATAGATATTATTTTTTTATAATTTTTCGATAATCTGAGTGAATTGAAAATTTGTTTTAATTGTGGTGTTTTGATAAATAACTAAATATAGATTTTGATCTATAACTAAAGTTTAATCCACAGGTCTGTGCCAGTGTTTTTTATTTTATAAATGTATAACTTTAATATAATCATAAACATTTTAAATTTTTTCTTATTACATTACTAATATATATAGTGATTTGCTTTCTACACTTTATTTTTTTTATTAATTGTTATTAATTTTTTGAGTTATGTACAATAAATTCATAATCAGAAATAATAAAACAGAGAATCTTTTTCAAAATATATTTTTTGAAGATATGGAGCTATAGATATAAAAGTTTAACTTATGTTAATAATTTTACTTTTTGTATAATATTACATAGTTTGCAAATTTTAACCCGTTTTAGTGGTGAATGATAATTTATTTAAATAAATAATTTAAAAAAGTAAAATAAGTTAGTTTACCTATATAATATGGTTTTTCATATTTAATTTATATAATAGTTATATTTAATATAATATAGAATATAATTATGAAATTTATATTAGGTTATAATTTCTAATGTTTTTATAATAAAATTTTAATTAAAATTAATTTATACTAATAATATTATATTACTAATTACAAATTAATCAGTGCATTATTTAATAAAAATATTTAAAATTTTTAGTAAGATTTTGTTTTTTCCTTAACATATTTTATTATAACTAGTAATAAAATTCAAAATTATACTTGAAATTTATTTATTATTAATATCCTTATTGGTTACTAAAATTTTCCAGAAATATTATATATTTAACTTATTAATATAAATAATAAAACATGTCATATGTAGTTAATTAAACGGTCCTACTATGACTTGTCAATAGTAGATAAAAATAGTGACTCTAATTTAATAGAATAGATTTACTTAAACCACTTAGAGTAATACATCTTATTTATAGTTGGATTTTATTCTAAATATATTTAAACGAACCAAAATTATTCGTGTTATCAACTTCAGATTTTAAATATTTTGTTTTCATTTGTAAACTATTAGTTCTTTATATCAGGAGTTTTTCGAACGAATGAGTTTAAATATGTTCAAAACACATCTATCATGATCAATGCGTCTCTGACAAACATAAATACTTTAAAATTACGTTAATTTACTTAACGGTCTTTAATAGTATTAGATCAACAAAACTGTGGGGTGATTGGTTGAGATTTTAAAAGCTATTACTTTATTTTAAAGTTTTTTCAATTTTGTTTTAACCAATCAAATTTAAATAATTTTATAGCCCTTAAAGTCTTTCTAATTTTTCTCACAATCTAACTTCCACATATTGTTTATGTGATGTTCATTTTTGAAAAGCCAGCAAAATAGGACTTTAAAATTTTCAAAAGTTACAGTCTATTATTTTCCAGTAAAATTCTCTACAACAATTTAAAGAAAGACCGTCTAAAGTTAAAAGTCTTTAAAACTTCATCCAATCACCTTTATTTTTTGATTTTTTTTAATGTGGATTTAGGTTCCAATTTACAAATGACTATGTGTTATAAGTTTTTTTTGGTAATCCGATGTGTTATAAATTTCTTATGGATTAATCGTGATACATAGTTTTTAATGGATTATAGTACGTTAATTCAAATTTTCTTGATATAATAGTATGTTTTATATTTTTGGAACAGTGTAATATGTATATGTAGAAGAGAGAGAAAAGAATAGTGTTGATAAAATGAGGGGCAGTTTCATTGGGGGAGGTTGAAGAAGCGTGTGACCGAGAACTTTGAGTATATGATTAATTACAATTTTTAATTTATTTTATCTTTGCCGCCGCAATGCTGTTGGTGTCATTCATAGAAATTGGAACAATAAATAAATATTGGTGGTCAGTTTCGATTTTCTGGTTCCGTCATAATCAGATGAACTATTTTCTTCTCATATTTTTGACAAAGGTTTTTGATTTTTATCCAAATAATCGCACCGTTAAAATATAGTTTTTTAGTTAAGACTTAGAGCATGTACAATAGTGGATTCTTTATGAGGAATCCTTCATTATTCAATTTAATTTTTTTAGATTAAAAAAAATAAAAAAAAACAAATTTGCTAGCCAATCGCGGATCGTCACGTGTCAGTGGGATCCGCGAACAGTGAAGGAACTCACCAAAGATAGAACCTTAGCTAAGAGATTTAAGGATTTCTTTGCTAACAAATCTTTAACTATTTATAATATTATATTGTTTTTTGCTAAATATTCTACCTATGAAACTCCCATTGTACATGCTCTTAGTTTCACAATGTATCTAATATCCTTATAACATATAACGGATTCAAAAAATAACAAATTTTAAAGAAAATACGGAGGTAAATAGATTTATATTGCCACGATCTCCCAAGATCATTGTATAGAAATATTTAAAATACATGTTAATATTTTATAAGAGAAAATTTATCATTATGTGGAAATATATTATTAACGTTCATATTTATCTCATATTAGAAAATTAGATTTAGTAATTTATCTATATAAACGAATGTAATTTGTACAACTATTGTGATGAGGGTGTATTATAATTCTTTCCAAACATTTTGTGTGCTTTGTTCTCATTAAATTTATCATGATATCAGAGCCATAACCAAATCATACAAATTTTGGTTATTGGTTTCGATTTTTATGAAATCTATCTTTTATTTATCTATTTGTTTAAAAAAAACATATTACTGAGAGAGTTCGATCTTCTTTTCATTTCTTCGTGAGTTTTTTGTCCTCGTTTCTCTTCTATTTTTTTTTTCATTTATTCTACAAAAAAGCTCGTTTGTCTCTTACTACAAAGCAACGAACGTGCCGACGGTGGTCATCGCATACGTCGATGGTGATGGGAATTATGAGCATGAGTCCATGGATGGGCTCGTTCCGATTCAGTGTTTATGAATCGACCGGATACGATGCTGATCCGGCGATGACGAATTCAGATTCGATGAATATATACTAAAATCCAATGGTGACGATTAAAACTATGTAGATACACAAATACTTGATGTGTAATTTCATTGATTTGATCCTTCGACCGGGCATAAACGTCGCTATTGACTCTATGACGAGTATAAACGTTGTTGTTGATCCGACAGCCGGATATTGCAGCCGATTTGATCCTGACGAGGTATAAACGTCATGATGATCCCTCGGCCGAGTATAACACCGATTTTGAAGATTTGTCCAATCTCATACATGTTACACGTATGAGCTTGCGGTAGAGTATTGGGAGATCGTGAGATAGACCAAGATCAAAATGTGGAAATATTTAAGAAATATGTTAATATGGAAAATTTACCGTTATGTGGAAATATATTATTAACATTTATATTTATCTTAGATTAGGAAATTAGGTTTAGTAATTTATCTATATAAACAAACGTAATTTGTACAACTATTCTGACGAAGGTCTATTATAATTCTTCCCAAACATTTTCTGTGTTTTGTTCTCATCAAACTTATCATCTCATATATGCATGTGATTATGTAATTATATAAGAAGTAAACTGATCATACATCATGCATGCCTCATTCGCGATCTTTGTAATAACATCGCCCTAGATGAATGCATTAACCAAAAACTTATATAATGCTAATGCCTTAAGGTCCGTACATCGATAAGTCTAAGCAGCTAATCCTAGCTATAAGATTATACACGCCTCCTCTCTATACATAATGTGTGTGTTACTTATGTGTGTGTATGTATGTTTTTTTTTTTTTTTTTTTTTTTTTTTTTTTTAAACNAATCCCACGAGGCCCACGGCACTCCACGTATTCTTACCATTTAAGGCAGCCTGGGTGGCCAAGGAGACTCGAACCCAGCTCCACGAACTCCTTTCGGAGCTCCTTCACCGCTGAACTAAGACAACTTGGTTATGTGTATGTATGTATGTATGTATGTATGTTTGTGTGTATCCTTTACCTAAGTCTATGCCATTTTAACAAAAAGATAGTCTATGCCATTTGAAAGCTATGTATCAACGGAAGAGAAGAAAAGGAGAAGAAGAAATCTAATAAAGTTAAAAAGAAGAGAAAAAGGAGACATCACTTCTCAAATCGTATTTTCGCTTGACGAACTTCAACCTCATGGGACCATTAAAGAATCTTTTGTTGTTATTAAGTTTTTCTTTTTTCATTTTTCATCATCTTTTCTTGATTTAGTCATTTACTCAATCTCTTCGGATAAGGGTTACTTTTATCACTAATCTGAAGAGTGATATTTGACAAAAGTACAAGCTAAATTATAATGTTTTATCTGTGTTCACTACAAGAAAACAGACGTTTAACGACGATAGAAATCGTCGCTAAATCGTCGGTATATGGCCTTAACGACGACTTAACGACGAAATCAAAATCGTCGTTAATGGATCGTCGCAAAAGAAAAATCGTCGTTAATTCGTCGTAAAGTTGACGACCATTGAATTTCGTCGTAAATTCGATGTTAAAAATTTGTCGCAAGTTCGTCGTTAATTTACGACGACTTAACGAGGAAATGTGTTTCATCTCTAAATCGTTGTAAACTGATTGTAAACTAACGACGTATAAACATCTGTTTTGGAACAAATTTTCGTCGCTAAATCGTCGTAAATATACGACGATTTAACGACAACGTATTAAAACGTTGTCGCTAAGTCGTCGTAA
>OVAN01011196.1:0-14941 GCA_900406275.1 Anastatica hierochuntica
ATCACTCAGCTCTAGTTCAATCTCTGAAGCATTCTGTATTGCATCACTATGGGAGCTCAAAGACCATTTCTATGTCTTTGGTTTTCCATGAGGTTTAGTGAGTAGATCCTCTATGGATCTTGAGATATGGTAGGTTAGGAGTTATATCTAGGGTTTGTAATGGATATTTAGGCTATATCTAGCATAATTTCTACTAAGTTTAGTTTAGTTCTTTAAAAGTTTATTCCTTTCTCAAAGACGCCTAAAAAGTGTTCGATGAGATGACTGTGAGAACTAAACCAATGTTTTTCACTTTGAGCTATGAGAGTAGTTTGCCTTTAGGGATACTAAGGTGTTAGATGGCTATAAGGGCTTGAGACTCACTATCACATACATGCTTAGATGGGCAACAAACGAGAGTTGGGCCTTGTAATGTGTATAGGTGAATAGATCTCCGTCACAAGAGTGGGTTGATCGACAAAAAAGGGATCCTTGGTCTAAAAATAGCTAGATCTGTCAATAAAGCCTTAGCCAAATGCATTACAACTCTAGATTGATTCCAACCCCATAACCATCATCTGAAGACCCTACTTTTATTTTGATTAGATCCAAAGTTTTCTTCTTGCTTACTTTACTTTTATGCTAGTTTACTTTCTTTTGTTTCAATTGAACAATCACCATGGTTACTTTCCCTTTTGATTAGGTTTAGTAGAGACCCATGACAATCTCTTACTATTCCGCCGCCTAGACTAGGAGCCTTAGTATAATTTCCTTGTTTAGATTCTACTATGATAAGCCTTTAAATCCTTGGAAGACCCTAAAATACTACAATTGACCCTGTTCTCTTGCGGGATTAAGCGTAGGGTTTAGGTCTTATAAATTATAAACTTTGACAACCGGGAGAAACCTTTGTCCACGTCATACATCGACAAAGAAATCACCTTCACCGAGCACGACGCTACAAGAGTTGATCGTCCGCACAATGACCCCCTCGTCATCGAGATCTTGGTGGCTGATTGCGAAGTAACAAGAGTAATGGTCGATATGGGCAGCTCCGTAGACTTCATCTTCAGAAACACTATGCGGAAAATGGATCTCTAAGATTACATAATTAAACCCTCTCACAATCCCCTAACTGCTTTCAATGGCAACACAACCATGTCTGAAGGAACCATCAAGCTCATGGTACACATCAGAGGCATAACCTAGTTGGTCAAGTTTATGGTCATCGACACACCAACGTTCTACAACATCATCATGGGGACTCCTTGGATCCACGCGATGGAAGCAATCTCGTCGACGTACCATTAGAGCTTAAAGTTCTCGAGCCCAACCATAACTCGAACCATCCACAACGATAAGGGAATGGCAAAAATGTGCTTCATCACCGAATTCAAGCAGCACATATCATTCGTCTTCTCAGACCTAAGACAACACATCGGAACCTCACCTGAAGACGCGCTCAAGCTCGATAACATTCTTCATGTCAACATCGACACTTGTGATGTCACCCGATACATCAGCATTGGCACAAATCTCGAGGCACCATTGCATGCGAGCAGATTTATTTCCTTAAAAAAATTCTTCTACCTTTGCATGCTTAACATGCGACATGTCCGGAATCGACACCACGAGGGCGTGCCAAGAGCTCAACGTCGAACCAACATTCAAACCCATTAATCAAAAGCAAAGAAAACTTGGTCTCGAGCAAGCCCAAGTAGTTAATAACGAGGTGGAATGACTCGTACAACCGGGTTCCACAAACAAAGTGAAGTATCCGGACTGGTTATCCAACCCCGTAGTAGAAAAAAAAAACGGCAATTGGACAATCTGCATCGACCTTACAGATTAGAACAGGACATGTCTGAAAGGCGAATTCAAACTCCTGCATATCGATCGAATCGTCAAGGTGATAGCCGGAAATGAGCTTATCTCCTTCAAGGACGCTTTATATGGCTACAATCAAATCATGATGCAACCCGATTATTGCGAGAAGACCTCCTTCATCACCAATCGAGGTACCTACTGGTACAAAGTCATGCCCTTCGGTCAACCGAATGTTCGTGGACCAACTGGGGCGCACCATGGAAGTTTACATCGATGATATTATAGGAAAATCACTCATCGCTTGACATCACGTCAATAACCTCTGAACTTGCTTTGCCACCCTGTACAAGTACAACATTAAAATATACCCGACAAAGTTCACCTTCGCCGTCACATCAGGAGAATTCCTTGGCTAGATTGTCACACTGAGAGGAATTGAGGCTAATCAAAAGTAGATTACCGCGATCTCCGAGTTACGATCGTCTCAAAATACCAGAGACGTGCAACGCCTCACAGGCCAAATCGTCGCTATCAAACGATTCATCTCTAGATCGTCCAACAAGTTTTGAATGGGACAACAAGTGCAAAAAAGAATTCAATCAGGTTAAGGCGTACTTGACCACCTTGCCAATGTTGGTCAAGCCACTCGACCTGGAAAAAATCTACCTCTATATTGCGATCTCTACCTCAACAGTGAGCATTGTCTTAGTTCGGGAAGACCTATGCGAGCAGAAACCAATCTTTTACACCAAGAAGGCCTTGGATAGAGCTGAGGCGAGATACCCAACCATAAAGAAGTTAGCACAGCCCATAGTCACCTTGGCGCGAAAGATGCGCCCCTATTTTCAATCTAACCTAAATGTCATCCTTACGAACCAACCGTTGCGCACGATCATCCATAGTCCAACTCAATCTGGTAGGATCGACAAATGGGCAATATAACTAAGTAAATACAACATCGAGTATCGGACCCGCAGAAGCGCTAAATCTCAAGTGTTAACAAACTTCTTGTACGAATCCCCCCTGAGCTAACAAAAGACGACCCCGAGGCCTTTCGATGGACACTACCTGTCGACGGATGTACAAGCCAACACGGCTCGGCTGTCGACATAAAGTTAGAATCCCTTCTGCCTCGCCATATAGGCTTCCAATAACAAATCAAAATACGAGACGCTCATTGCCGGTCTGCGGTTAGCTAAGGAAATTGGGACAAAACACTTAGAATCTTTATGTGATTTCCAACTAGTCGCCATCCAATTTAACGGAGAGTTCGACGCGAAAAACGAGCGCATGGATGTCTACCACAATGTTGTCAAGGGGTTAGCTAAGTAATTTCGACTCATTCACTGTGACCAAGATAACCCACATCGAAAATGCCTCGGACCCGACTTTCAGGAGAACCATCCTCGTCAAATGAGTTGATCACCTTAGCATTAATATCTTTAAGGGTGTCTCCACGACCCACCTCTTAGAATACAACAAAAACTTCGACGCGCCTAAATCACCTCCTACTCCATCCTCCGACACATTTTTGTAGGAATGGAAGGTTTATGTAAATGAGCAGCTTGCTACACACTAACTGAAGATGGGCTATATCAATGGAGCCTAACAAGAACTTTGTTACATTGCTTCGCCGATGATAAATGGTTCGTGTAATGCGCAAAGCCCATGAAGGCACAGGAGGAAACCATTCCGAAGGAAGAGCTGTAACACTCAAAGTAAAAAACCATGGCTTCTACTAGCCGATCTCGATGAAAGATTGCAAGGAGTTCGAACAAAAATTGGAGAAGTGTCACCGCCACGCAGACACACTTGACGCCCCTACTTAGCTGCTTACAAGGGCTACTGCATATACCCTTTCATGCATTGGGCAAAGGACATCGTCAGACCACTGCCATCATCAAGGTAGTGAATGTTCATGCTAATCATCACTGGCTAATTCACCAAGTAGGTTGAAGCAGAGGCCAATGCCAAAATCGAGGCAAGCGACGTCCAAACATTTTACTATAAAATCATTTTATGCTTCCACGGATTGCCTTATGAGATCATCACGAACAATGACTCCCAGTTCAAATCGACAAAATTTAAAAGTTCATGTGACCAATGGAGGATCAGGCTCGACAAGTCTACTCCATGTTACCCACAAAGCAATGGTCAAATGGAAGCAACCAAATAACTGATCCTCGACGGCCTGAAGAAAAGGATCGAAGTACAAAGGGGACTTTGGACAAATGAATTGAATGAAGTCATGTGGTCGTACCAAACTAGCGCACAAAGCGCCACCGGACGCATTCCGTTCTCCCTCGCATATGGAATAGAAGCAATGTCACATGCGGAAGTTAATATACCAGTCATTATATGTGTTATGCTCACCTAACACCTCGGTGTACGGATCAACTTGACCTCGTCAAAGAGCAACGCGACCATGCACTCTTCAGATTCATAAATATCAATACCAAGCGACCCGATATTACAACAAGGAGATAAAGGGATGACATTTCGAAGAAGGGGATCTCGTACTCTGCAAAGTATATGAGAATACCAGAGTAAGACCTTTGTCCTAACTCTGCCCCAACTGGGAAGGCCCTTACCCCGTATCAAAGTCGTCTGCCCCAGTGTCTACTAACTAACACTAATGAACGGCGTGGCGGTCCTTCGATACTGGAACTCGATGCACCTCAAACGCTTGTATCACTAAGGGATAAACTACAATAGAAATATCCCTTACCACTATCAAGCCCTGTAAAAATTGAACTACGACTGGCTTGATCCAATTCTATTATGCAGGTAACATTTCACAAGGAGGATCTATTAGTAAAAAACATATCTTTTTCTCCAAAAAGACTTAAGTGTCCAACTATCGAGAAACACATCAAACCGTAAGAGGTAACCACACTCATCGCAGGGTATGATTGGCCTGATTGACTCCAAATATGTAGTCGGGCCATCCCCGCAAATAGCATC
This sequence comes from Anastatica hierochuntica, assembly GCA_900406275.1. Lineage (NCBI taxonomy): Eukaryota > Viridiplantae > Streptophyta > Magnoliopsida > Brassicales > Brassicaceae > Anastatica > Anastatica hierochuntica. The sequence goes on from OVAN01011196.1 coordinate 4,771, forward strand.
CCACATGAATGCAGTGGACTGATCACCGACGTCTCCATTTATGACGAAAGGTTCACATCACCTCTATCATAGTGGTCCACTCGAAACCACCTCGATAAGTCGTGTCCACCTAGTACAACAACACGAACAGACTCAAGTCTAGAGAAACTAGGTAAAAAAACATCAAAATATGCTAAGTCGACAAGAGAACGAGGCGCTAAACGAAAAGGTTGAGGCGTAACACCTCGCAATCTCACATAACAAGTTTGAAATCGACTCCCTAAAAAGCAAAATGAAGCAACCCAGCAATCTTCGACCCAAGAATAAAGATAAAGAGAACCAAATCCTTTATCTTAACAAAGAAGGAAAAAAGCTACAATATTAGATCGAAGGTCACAACATGAACTTGGTAAAATAATCAACTCTGAAAGTGAAAAAAACAACCAAAAGGAAAAAGAAGGGAAAAAGTTCACAGGTCCAAAAACTTAGCGGAATACGTCAAGAAAAATAAAAGATAACGAAAATCCAGACGCCTCCATATCATCATCTCGAGGATGTTAGGAATCATCCTTCGTTGGAAGGAGGCTCAAATTACTTCCAAACTCTTTCAACCCACCTGATGGAATGATTGGAGTGTCATTTCGAGAAAGGTCGCTAACCAGAAGCTCCTACGGGAGAACAAAGTCAAAAGCTTCGTTGTGGTAATATCCTGTTTATCGAGCCAAGCATTCACATCCTCTTCCTTCTTCTTGAGTCCAACAACAAAGTCCTTCGGGGCTGATATCCCATATATCTCCTCAAGGTTCTCGATCATTCCCTATATAGCGTTGAGCTGGTTGGCCTGCAAATAAGTATTCTTGATTAACTTCTTATCATCAACATACTTTATAAACTTGTTTAGGCACGTCTAGAACTCCATCAAGGTTCGCTGCCAACGAAGCCTTTCGGTTTGAACACACTTTGAACGAGACGCTCTCAATCTTGTGACCTTAGATTCCACCTTCTCCTCTATATTGGCCTTCTCATCACCTAACTTTTAAACCGTGCGAGTTAGCACATCGACCTCAACATTCAACTTCTCCTCGACCTCCCTCGTTTGCAGAACCTTGGAAGTTAACTTGAGGATTTTCTTGTCCCTATACACACAATTAAGCTTTAACTTAGCTACCTCCCGCTCTACTTTCTTCTCAGCCTTCTTAAGTTTCTTGTAAACTTCATTCCCTACATTGCAAAGCAGATTCACCTTCCGATCATACCTGTTTACCGAATTGGTGGTATTATAAACAAGCTGCAAGCAACAACAAAAATCGTTTAAGTGACAAAAGAAAATGCTCAAACATACTTGTAGGGTATGAAACCAAAATCACCTTCTAAATATGCTTAGACACAAGGCAAAATTCATCTGCAAAGACCAAGTCTTTAACAAGAGGAAGGTCGACCCCTAAGGAAGCAACGACCCGATGAGCTCTCCACTAGCAAACATGTCGGAAACTAGCGGACTCTTGTCTTTATAAATAAATTTGAATTCGAAGTTTTTCGTCGAATCATTCTCATATGCAACCAATGGAACGACATTCTAAGCATTTTTCTCAGCATCGACGCCAACGCTGGGTGCGTCCAAACGATCTTTAGGAGGGGGGTTCACAGTAGCCAAAGCAAAGTTGCCGTTAGCAGCGGGAACTTTAGTCTGCATATTCGACGCATTTCCCCCAATAGGTTCGATCGCATGCTCCAAAGTCGGGGTGGTCTGGCGATCAAAAGAAAGTTGTAAGGTGTGAATGATAACACAATTATTTTACTTCTTTTCCTTTAGATTTTAGTATGTTTTATTGGTATTTTTATGCAATTCTCAATCATTAGAAGTAGTTTTCCTCTGTTTGTGGTATTTCAAGTCATTTCACGTCATCGAATGACTTTTGGAGCTTTGTGGAGCTAATTCGAACAAAGTTAGTTTTTAGACAATTTCTGAGCATCAGAAATATCATCCGAGATGAAGGCCTTTCTCTCAATAGATTTTAATGAAATTTAGACAAGTGCTAGAGAATTTAATTAGCTTTCAGATCAAAGTGGTCTTGTATCAGTTGGAGTAGGATACAAAGAATTACAGTAATATTACTGAAGACTGGTCGAGCTGTCTCGCAGATGAAGAATGCGTAGAAAAGCAAAAAAAACAATATGGAGACCATTTGTGTTCCGAACTAGAAATTCTCCAGATTCAAATGGATATATTCGAAGCCTTTTTATGCCCAAAACTCAAGTCAATACCTCTTTACATGAAGCCCAACATTTAGAGTCCCAAAAGGCTCGGTTTCACCTTTTTGACCTTATGAGGAAATGTACTATAAGTAGTTGCTTTTAGCTTATGTTTTGACGAGAGTTTTTTAGGTTTTAGATCGAATAAGTTCCTAAAGAGGCAGGGACGAGGTGAAGCAACGCTTCCAGTGTACCTAGGAGACGTCAACAAAGCTACCAAGTTCCTGGTCATCAATAGCCCTTCCACGTACAATGCCACCCAAGGCCCCCCTTGATTCATGAAATGGGAGTCATACCATTGTCGCTGCATTAGATCTTGAAGATTCCAACCGCCAGCGGGACCAAAAAGGACAAAGGCGACCAAGAGAGTTCTAGGTAATGCTACTAGACTACCTTGAAGGGAAAAAACAAGGAGACAAAGCGCCACCTCCATTTCACTAAAGGTAACCTGGAACCAATTGAAGGCAAAATCAACGGTTAGCCAACCAAAAGAAGCCACCTCTATTTTGTTGCTTCACTTCACCTTGTAGCCTCCTAAGGATCCATCTCATCTCAATAAATCAATATTTCTTCCATCATTCAGTTTTATCTCTCCTTCTCCCTTTGATTTGATATGAATGCTTGCTGCCATGATTGATTTTGTGTTTACATGTTTTTAATCTATTAGTTTGCATGTTAGGCAACATATTACAAGGAGTCAATGAGTTTACTTGAAACGGCCGACGCAACTCTGCCAAGTGAGTAGTCAATCCCAACGACGAAACTGAACTACGAGACGGCTTGATCCTCGGAAGAGGTACGTAGGCAGCTCCTCGCAAGAGAGGTTCAACTGTCCCCTTCATTTAAAAAAGGGGGGGGGAGTGGGTGTACGTAGACTTGTATACTCCCACATTTTAGAATGTCCGACTTTGTACTTGATATTTCTGAAACTTTTTCGATAATAAGAAAACGTAATACGATTTCCAACAAGTCTCGCAATACTCTTTTATCGCAAAAATAATTCATATCGCGGGTAATTTCGCGGCTGACGTAACAATCCATGAAACGCTCGAAACGCCAAAGTAACATCGTATAGTCTGAAAATAGAATTCATACGATGGAACCATACCCCCCTTAACAAATCCTAACTAAGACATGCTACTTTACGCAGCACATTGCTAAACGAAAATATTTTCGAAAACGAGCCAGACATCGCAAAGTTCCGAAAAACGCAATTCCAAACTCGACCAAAACAGTCCGACTGTGACTATAACTTAAAAATGAGCATCCGCTCTTACACTGTACTCGTCGCTTGCCCCGACGGGTACATAAGCCGTCCTAAACAGACGAATCAGACCTTTCTCGAATTAGTCCTCATACATCCAACTAGGATAATAGCGCGCTATAAAAGAAATCCGAAATTTTCGTCAGCACTTCCAGACGACTTAAAAATTGTCTTTGGAGAGATGCTCCATTCTGACCAGACGAGTCATATAAGCCGAGAACNTATCGCGAACTCTAAATCGGTATGGAATCGGGTCGAAATCGCAACGGGATACGTAAACCGGGATTAATCACCGCACCCCATAAATCCGAAAGTAAGCCTAGGCCTTACACTAAACCCAACACACTGGTCTCTATCATCTCTAGGCATGATATCTAACCGATATTGGAGTCTTAAACCATGTCTCTTTATTCCTATCAAAACGCTCGCAAAATTTTACAGAATGTTGCAACGTCTTACAATGACCAATGCATGGAACGATCAACGCAAAGAGTTAGAAGCAAGATGACAACTCGTGTTCTTTCCTCTACGCTATGTCGAAACTCATACAAAAAACGATTTCATTTCACAACATAATAACTGCCTAGGCGGCAAAAATATCTACAATCTTATCATTCCAAGCATAAACACAAGCATCCTAAATAAACATAAGTAACTACGCGCGTACAGTGACCAGGAGCATTTCCTTCCAACATCTGGCTAAGATCGAAATCGCCAGATACTCGAAAGCTCCTCCCAAGGACGACATCTGGCTTGCATTCTCGCCAAAGAAAGTATCGGGCCACTCATCCTGAAATGGCACCCCTTCGCCTTCAGCGGCGCTTCCCCCGTCAGACGCCCTGACATTTCTCGAGGACCTACTCCGCTTCCTCACTAGAGGCAGTTCATACGATTCAAAATCGTCCATGTTTAGCCCCACTTCCTCCTCAACGACTGCTTCGGGATTAGCTCGAGCCTTGGGACGCTCTACCGCAAGGAGAACTCGACTCGGCAATAAGTAATTCCAATGGTTCCGGTAAATCCTCAAAAGATCCTGGACGATCAACGTATCAGCTGGAAACGGAGAAAGAGGATTGTGAACTGCAAATACATGCGCCTCGTAGCTCGTGAAGAAGCCGTCAGGCGGAGTGTCAGCTTCTTCTCCGGCAACCGACATCTTGAACTTAACTTCCGTCGAGATTCCGCAAAAACTACGGATAGTTTCAAGAAAGGCCTCGCAGCACTCGCTCGGCCCACTCGATATATATTTTTTCCCGGGCCTCCGCCGAAGCAGAGATTCGAGAGGCGGGGGTTCTACATTATGCGTATCTTGCCAATAACCCACGGCTTCCTCAGGGTCAACCGTGAGATCCGAAAATTCAACTTTTGGCGCCACGTCATTTTCCCGAGCTTTTCGGCTCCTAGAAGAGGCGACCGAACGACGAAGCACTCGTTGGAACTTGAGCATTCGGTGCCATGAAACTAAAGAGGAGAGAAAAATGGAAGAGGGAGAGAGATTTTCTACCTTGTGAAGAGTTCTTGTCAAAATGAGTAAGTGAAGAGCATGGAAACCAACTTCACTAACTTATAGAAAAAGAGATTCACTATTCATCCTTGGACTTTTAAGCCATCAATCTCGTCAAACTTCCTGAGCACAACTTCAAGTTCGCGAAAACGGCACTGTGGTCCTCACTAACTGGGGGGCTAACTGTTTGGATAAAAAATTGTCCCGACGAAATTGATGCCTGAAAAGGACTACGGAGACGATATTTTCTCCTTCGGACACAGGAACCGTAAGGATATCTGAAAACTCCGAGATTCTCATTGTTCAAGCTGTCTCTTCCCGACCTGGTCGAAGCTTTGAAGATAGTCGATCATAACCAATCTCCGCATAAAGTCTCTCTATCTGCAAGCAACTAGAGCATCCAAGTGCTAAGGTTAGCACCGATGGTTCTCGGATAACTCTCACAAGGCCACACGGTTCATCCTCCGGAGCGATATGAAACCACCAAAAGCGTTGGAGAACCGCGTCGCTTCGGAGAAATGTCTAACCGGCGATTAACGCCAAACCTACGAACGAGTCTTGGAACCAATTGACGACTGAACTAGAGTCTTGGAATATTTCCACAAAAAGATATGCGCGAATCGGGGACAAAAAAGGAAACGAGCCAAACCCACGAGGACTTATATAAAGGGTGCGAAGGATGAGCGATACAACATAATTTTCATCACCGCAAAAAACTTAGAAAAAACTAGGGTTCTTACTTTGTTTTCGTTAGCGAGTTGCGTCTCAACTAGGTTACGGGTCTATGTTGTAGGTCTAGGTAATCGCCGCCAACAGTTCTTGTGGCCACGACTTAAGATCGCTTATACTTTCTTATACTTTCTTCGTTATATGTGGTTTTCGATTGTTGTTATTCGTATCCGTTCATGTTTTGATTCACGATTCCTTTTCGTATTCATACTGTTTTTCATTACGTATCCTGTTACATATCTCGCATCGCATTCTGTTTCGTATTGTCTTTACTTTGCTATTCATCTCAATTTCGTCATACGAATCTTGTTAACTTGAATCTCGCAATCTATTCGCATATTCGTTCTACTCACGCTTTTTGTTTGATCTTATCTCGTAGATTAGTTTTGTATTTCTTATCCATTAACTTTCGTATTTACTGCTTGATCTGTCGATCTTTGGCTACAGAGAGTCCGTGAACCACATAACATTGACAGTGAGAATTTCGGTTCCCACATTGGCTTGGAATTGTGAGAACCATTTGAGTGTAGCCCCCTGTATAGAGAGCTTGGAATCCGGGTGCGCTGTGATTCCATCGTGGGTCGACCCTTGTCGGCTTGGCATGTGACCGTAATCAGACCGATTGTCATTCGGTGTCCCATTATTTTCAGGCCGGGGAGCAATTTTGAAATTGATCAAAGAGATATGAGTGAATCGATCGGAGCTTGCTATGAAGCTTGGGCCTGCGCTAGCTCCTATAATCTCTTTCTGGATTTATTTTCTTGATCCTCCTGCCATTAATTCTCCCTCATGATCACGACGAAGATCCCGCCCATGTTCTCCAGGAGTTGGGCCAATGCTGCCTGCGCCTCGGCAGCTGTGCATGATTAAATCCACCCTTAGATTTATAATAGGAAAAGGAGGAGGAAGAAATTCGTGAGTCGAATCTCGTATGAACTATTTGATGATTCAGACACTTATATTTAGATTTTTAAATGCTTAAGTGATTACAATCAAATAAATAATATGAAAGATTGATATCTTGTTTACAAGAATCAAAAGAGAAAAATGGCTTATAGTGTTTTGTCGTAATCTCTCTCCTAGGTCTCAGACTTTCCTCGTTCCTATTTTCCATTCTTTAAATAGTCAAGACCAAACCTAAATGGCTCCCATCTCCTCCAAGATTTCCTCCTAAATGTTCGGACCTTTTTAACGATTGATTGACCTGGTCGAGCTTTCGCTATCTCCACTCGTCCTTGAACCTGGACCCTTCAGCATTCTATTATGATCTTCGCACCAGAAACTTGATTTAAACTTCAGGCCCGTAAAGACTTTCAGGCCAAATGGCCTTCTTAACACCTTTGTTGTCGAGCCTCGTTAGTTTAGTGGGCCTCCTTGAAATAAGTTAAACCTGGGCCCAATAGTTGCCCCCAATATTCTTATCGAAGGCTTGTAATTCAGAATAATATTCCTAAATTGATCCTATAGTCAGAAGATACTCGATAGCTACCTATATTTGATCAAAGATTTTCCAATTTTGAAATCAATGATAGAGATTTAATCTCAGCCAATCGTGTGGCTAAAACATAGAGGAAACCGAAGGGTCATGCCTTGTTTCTTGAAACTTTATGTGATATAAAATTGCGGTTATTATTTCATTTTCCCCACCAAGCCACGCATCTCTGAACATCCCAAGGTAATGTTCTCACTTTTTTCTCTGTTTTTCCTTTTAGTGGGGTTTAAGTTCTGCAAAACTTTTTAGTATCACTGAAACATGTTCTCATGCAACTCGAAATCCTCTAAATTAAGCTCCGATTCTCGATCCCTTTCTTATTCCTTCTGATACTTCTTCCACATTCTCAATGGATAAGCAGACGGAGGGTACCGACGAAACGTGGGTTCCTCCTACTGGAAGAGAACTTATGATGATCAAGCAGGAAGGAGACCCAAGAAAAAAGGAAAGGAGAAATCTGCTAAAGGAGATGTTGCTGCCAAGAGAACATCGAAGCGTCCCAAAAAGGGGAATAACTCAAAGGCTATTTTATTTCGGTCATCATCAACCATCGATGCTTACTAATCAAGAGGTCTGTAATTTGATGGTTGATGTCGGAGCTTCTAATGCCTTGTCTACAGAATGCAGCTCTTGCGATACGCCAGAGAATGTTCCAAATGGTTGGTTCTGCATTCATGAAAATTATATCACCAAACGCCACCTGAAATTCCTTCTCCCGACTCTACTTTTAGATCTCTTGGATCATTATCATCTTACCCTTCCCCAGCTTTTCCCTTCAATCATCTGAATTATCCATGGGTTCATTGCTAGGTCGAAGGAGGTTGGAATCGAGCTTAAGTTTAGCAATGTGATGGATCTATACTCCATCAAGGAGAGTTAGCCTATGAAAGGGGCAGGTGGAAACTACTACCTCTCAGCTCATCCGTGTCGAAGCGTCTTCAACTTCTCCGCAAATGATGAGGATTGGAGGAAAACGTTATTTTATGTTAAGATCGATTCTTTCACTATTCTGAATGGTCGAAAGCTAAAAAATACTTGGTCTAACATTTCTGGTTAGGAACCTTTCGGGTCAGTCTTTGTTGTGCTCGCTTATTCGGACGCTAACTTTTGTTTATCTGGTGCCCAGCTATCGAGGACCCTCCAAGAATCCCTGAAAAGTTTGCCAGAGCCCTGATCCGGAAGTTGAAACTGACTCTAGCTCACTGGACTGCTTACTCCTCATCCAGGATTAGGAGTGCCAGATTCCCAGAGAGATACTTGGTCCAGTTCCCAGACCTTATACCTATTGAATAGCTCAAGGTACACTTCCTCCTTTATTATTTTTCTTATAAAGGTATGAAACCTGTCCTCGTTGCATCTCAAGCTTTGTTCTGTTTTTGTTTTTTTGAAATAGTTTCAGCTGATAACAATCTTATCGAGATCTCTACCGAAGGAAGTAGTTCAGTAACTAAGGAAATGCCTCTTCAACCATCCTATCATTCTCAGCAGGCCCATGTTAAATAGGTTAAGTTTTCTACTGGCTCTCAATCGCGTGGAAGTGACATAGTCCAAGGTGCGTCGTTCATCAGTCTTATCCAAGAAGTTATGGACGACGAGACCTCAAATGTTGTGAAGTCTATTGTTCTGATCTCTACCATTCCTAAGTCCTCAAAGGATCAAGAGAAGATGATTGATACCAGGCATCAAGACATGGATACAAGTCCTTAACAATCTAGGGGAGGCCAAGAGCTTGAGATTCCCCCAAGCAAGAGGCCTAGACCTAATCAAGGGGAGAAAGTATCTAGATCCTCATCCTCTTCATCTAGAGGAGGCACCATGGGTTGGACCTTTACTCGTTCCAAACCAGGATCAGTCTTGGATGATGTCTTGGGGCTAGGGACGCTAAAGTGTCATATGAAGCCAGTTGGCTGCTCCCTCCCTGCTATCAACAACTTCAAAAACCAGGAAGAATACATCGACATTGCTTATTACTTGGGTCAGGTATCAGATATGGATATGGTAGACTTAGTTTGATTAGTTCTTGTTATTGCTCTAACGATATTGTTTTTTTTGCTATATCTTGATCAGCGGTCTAGTGCTAGTAACAGGGCTCCACTGAAATTTAAAAATATGATCAGGGACTCTCTTGATGCGAGAAAGCTAGAAGAGGTGAAACAACTTTTCAAGGATACCAAAAGAGATCTTGTGTCGGTGAAGTCTCAAGTCCTTAACCTCCAGGCTCAGGTTGAAGACCTTAAGTCTCAAGTGACAGCTCTAAGCGAGAGGGGAAAGGACCTTTCTCAGGATGTTCAAGTCAAGACTAGGAGGATTGCTTCTCTTGAGTATGCCAGGAAGATCTCTGAAAATTAGCTTAGGGATTTAATGACCACAACTAAAGATCTCCAGCCTAACAAGAATGTTGAGGTTAAGTTAGCAGTTCCGGTTGGGAAGAAAGAAGTAGCGGAAGCCTATTACAAGGTCTTTGCTGCCGTCAAGGAAAATTTTATTAAGAAGAAGGAAGATGTCTCTCTTCAAATTTATGCCCAAGAATAACAGGCTAACAGAAATCTCTTGAATTCTATGTGTGGGAACCGAAATTTTCACTGTCAATGTTATGTGGTTCACGGACTCTGTTAGCCAAAGATCAACAGATTGAGACAACGAATTAGCGAATTATTGAATAAGAAATAAGAAAGTTAAACTGCAAAGATAATAAGACAAAAATCGTGAGTAAGTTAGATAACAAAATACAAAATACGAAACAGCTTGCGAAGCGATATGAATAAATGATGAACAAGTAACAGCATTCGTAAGATAGATTAACGTGAGCGAATACAAAGTGAAAACGAGAACGGATCTAAAGTATGCAGAAAGCGTAAACGAAGAGCGATTAGACAGACACAGTTAACAAAGAAGTTAAGGATCTTATTCGAATTTCATGATCAGAGCGTGCGCAACCGGTGTTAAGCCG
>OVAN01011197.1:0-14941 GCA_900406275.1 Anastatica hierochuntica
TCTTTGTGGATTCAATACCCGAACCACTACAACGTACTTAGCTGTACGCTTCCAGTGATTTCTTGGGTGAAAACCTGAGCCATCATCTACCCCTAAAGATATTTCATGTAATTCTCAAGCAATGCCAAGTTAGACCTATTCCTTTTATTAACGACTCTAGGTTCTCACGGTACAGGTTCTAGTCTAGGCTCGACTTAGCGATCCAACAAACAATCGCACTTAGGCGTATAAGACTTTATGTCATATCATTACATACTACATACGCTTTTTCGTGTCGACACTTATAGCTCGACATTGGCCGATACTCTAATCCTAGCCTAACAAAATTAAATGAGCAACGAATGAAACGGGGACGAGAACTCCTCACCTTGGCCTGATCGTCTGGTAGCTTCCATGGTTGACAACCTCCATTTCCAACGCCGGGACTTTGCTGGAATCCTCACATGTGTTTTGTGTTCCCCGACCGTCCTTCTCTCCTGAACCAAAACCTCCCCCTTGATTACCCCAAGCAGATCCTCCTACTCCCTTCCCGGAAGATCCTTCTTCCGCAATTAGACCCTGAAACAGGAACCGGTTAGCCTTTTCCGGAAACCTGCCTAAAATGGAAACTTCTATTTATGAAAACCTGCCAAAAATAGAAACCTTCCTAAAGAGGAAACCTACCCTAAGAGGAAACTTTCCTAAAATAGAAATTTTCCAAAAATAGTAACCTCCTATAAATGGAAAATTCCCTAAAAGGAAACTAAGGGTAAAACGGTAATTCCTTACCGAGGGTTGCAGCTCCCGGGCTCCCTCCGGGTCTATGGGTTGAACCGTCTCTACCAGGATCTCCTTTCCGGTACGAGAGGTTCCAGCTTCTCCATTGGTCTCAACTCCGCAGACCCTTCCCTCCGCCTCCTTGGGAACAGTCCCTCGCCATGAGTCCGGCTCCACCATTTTCTTCTTCGCTCGCATCTTCTCTTCTTTCCCGGCTTCTTCTTCGCCTCTTGACCTTTTTCTGGAGTCTGCTACGCCGGCTTTCCAACATTGATGCATGGTAGATCCGCAAAATATTGCAACTCCACCTTCCGGTTTAACCTCTCTGGTTTGATCCTTGTCTCCGGTTATCTCCTCAGTCCGGTCAATCCTCCGGTTTTCTCCAGTTCGGTTTCGGGTGTGGGCCCCACGGTTTTCTTCTATTCCAAGTCACCCGAAACCCTAACTCCTTCCTCCACCACTTGCTTACTTCGCAAGTCACCCTCTTCTCCTAGGGTTTTCGCCACCAACTCCCTCGACACACCTCCTCCGGCGCCGCTCTCCACCTCCTCCGACGTCGCCATCGTCTCCAGTATCTCCCCGTGGCCGCCGATCACCACCACCATCACCGCACTCCCCTCGGCTCTCTCGTTTTCCGTGGCCTCCCTCGTTTTCTCTCCCTCCTCCACTCCGATCTCACCTCCCACGGCTTCCGCTTCACTCTCCTCCACCGCGAAACCTCTTGTTTAGCTTCCCTTCCCCACGGTTCTTTCATGAGCCACGGTCGACTCCTTCTCTCCCTCCACGGCTTCGACTCCTCTCTCTCTCTCTCTCCACCGTTCGACACCACCACCATCATTATCATCGCCCTTCTCTTCTCTCTCCTCCTCCTCGCCGGTAACATCTCTCTCTCTCTCTCTCTCTCTCTCTCTCTCTCTCTCTCTCTCTCTCTCTCTCTCTCTCGGCGGCTCACCTCTTCGTCTCCTCTCTCTCTCAACTTCCTTTCTTGTTTTTGCTTCTAGGGTTCGCAAGAGGGAGAGAGTGAGTTTAAAAGGGTTTTCGGTTCGGGTCTTGGGTAAACTGGGTGGGTTAGCGGTTTAGGTTCGGGTACGATTTAGGTTTTAGTTGGTTCGGTTCGGTTTGAGGGTTTGGGCCCTTAAAAGGCCGGACTTCACAATTCTCCCCTCCTTATAAAGAATTCGTCCCGAATTCTGAGAGTCGTGCAATACCCACAACTCCGGAATAAAAGGTCTGTACACGAGTCCTGTCGAGTGTCCCAGCACCTTGCGACTTTTGACGAGGCTTAGAGGGGTCAGAAGAAAGAACCGAGATCGCAGATAAAAACCAGAGTGAAGAAGCTAAAACTACCAGAAGCATAAAGGTAACACACCCAAGTAATAAAAGAATAAATAAACAAATAATTCCCAACCCCAAAGTCTAATACCCTGGTGCCTACCTTACTCCTATTCTAAAGGCGCCCATCCTATGGCTGACTACTAGCCGGAATCGGAATCGGAGTCCACTGGAGGTCCATATGAAATGTCGACCACTTCTAGCTCCTCCTCGAAGAATCCCCCAAAGTCATCGCCTAGATCCTCGTCGAGCTCCTCGTCAGTGTCGTCCGCTAGTTCCTCCTCAAAGAAAACGTCGAGCATCTGATCCAGGTCATCTCCTTGCTCCGGCTCCGCCCTCAGGCTCTACCTCGTCGTCGTTGTCGTGGTCTTCGTCGTACCCTTCCTCTTGATCACCCTCTAGGTCTGGGTCTCCGCCCTCTCCTAGGTCCTCAAGCACCCCCTCTTGTTCTCCATCTGCTTCCTGCGGATGTAGCTTCGGGTCTGCCTCATTCTCTGCCTGGTCTTCCTCCGGGTCCTCCTTTGGATCCTCTTCTGAGTCGCTCTCTGGTTCACACTCCTGGCTGGAGCTAGAACCTGACTCTGCATGCATCTAACGGCGGTGGGGTGGGTAGGGTACCCAAAGCGGCGACAATGCGAGTCGCGGTCCATACCCAAGACGGTGGGCCTTCATCCAAGGTGCATACTAATACCTGGCTCCGTGGTAGGCGTCGGGAAACCTGCGAGAACAAAACACCGAGGTTAGAAGCTTGATTATTGACGAGTTGGTGATTTGAAATTCCTTTCGCAATTCGGTATTTTGGCAGCTAGCCAAGAAAACGTTAAATCTCAATTTTTCATAAAACATTTTATCTTTGAAAATCTATGACCCTCCAGGTCAGAATCGGAGCAGCCTTTAACCTAGGCTTTGATACCATTTGTAACATCTCTATCCCGAGGGAACCGAAAATGCTCCAAATGGTACCGCCAAAACCGGAGCAAACTTCACCAACCGGTCAATAATTTCGTTTCTAACTGTAACCTGCAGAAACACCAAAAGAGAAAAGAAGGAAAAGAGAGGGGTGAGTGAGTTTTCAAACAAGCCACTCAGTGAGAACGGACCTGACTCCGCCTTACCCTCTGCCCGCTTAACCTCGAGAGACTAGAACTAAAAACACAACCCCTAAAGGAAACACAGAAGACACCTAGTGTGCCGCACAAGCAACTACCATAACAAAAACCTTTGAAAAGATTCTTAACCTACTGGACACTTCTTTTAAAATTTTAGAAACACTTTTCCTAGATCTGACAACAATCATGGGCCCTTCGGCTACCTCCAACCCCGATGCGTTCCACCTCATCTGATCCCACTGCCCCGAAGGTAACATGTTCTCAGACTTCAAACTCAACCTTCAACTAACCCAAACCCTCTACGGTGACCAACACTCTGCTCCTTCCTCCGATTTGTAAGAGCTAAGGAATTTCTTTCGTAACCAGGGACCCGCGACAGTGACCAGCCCAACCGGTTTGTCCGAACCAAGGAATTCATTTCGTTGTGCCCGACCTTTTGCTTACGAAGCTCATCCAGTACACTTCCCACTCCAGCATCTTGCTCTTTCAAGCTCAGCTGGTCTGGGGCCCGATGTCCCCATCATCCATCTAGATTATTCAGCGCTGCTGATGGATACACAAACTCCACCGGCATCGGGGTAGGGCAGTCCACACGTTTAACACAATTCTACAGAAGGCTCCGCGCCTAACTATAGAGGATATTCATTAATCTACTCCTAAAGATATTTCATGTAATTCTCAAGCAATGCCAAATTAGACCTATTCCTTTTATTAACGATTCTAGGTTCTCACGGTACAGGTTCTAGCCTAGGCTCGACTTAGCAACCTAACAACATATCGCACTTAGGCGTATAAGACTTTATGTCATATCATTACATAATACATATGCTTATTCGTGTCGAGACTTATAGCTCGACACTGGCGGATACTCTAATCATAGCCTAACGAAATTAAACGAGCAACGAATGAAACGGGGACGAGAACTCCTCACCTTGGCCTGATCGTCTGGTAGCTTCCATGGTTGACAGCCTCCATTTCCAGCGCCGAGACTTTGCTGGAATCCTCAGATACGTTATGTGTTCTCCGGCTCGATCCTTCGCCAGCCTCCTTCTCACCTGAACCAAAACCTCTCCCTTTACTACCCCAAGCAGATCCTCGTACTCCCTTCCCGGAAGATCATTCTCCCGCAAGCAGACCTTGAAACAGGAACCGGTTAACCTTTTCCGGAAACCATCCTAAAATGGAAACTTCTATTTATGGAAACCTTCCATAAATAGAAACCTTCCTAAAGAGGAAACCTACCCTAAGAGGAAACTTTCCTAAAATAGAAACTTTCCAAAAAATAGTAACCTCCTATAAATGGAAAATTCCCAAAAAGGAAATTAAGGGTAAAACAGTAATTCCTTAGCGAGGGTTGCAGCTCCCGGGCTCCCTCCGGGTCTATGGGTTGAATCGTCTCTACCAGGATCTCCTTTCAGGTACGAGAAGTTCCAGCTTCTCCATTGGTCTCAACTCCGCAGACCCTTCCCTCCGCCTCCTTGGGAACAATCCTTCCATGCCCAACTCCACCATTTTCTTCTTCACTCTCATCGTCTCTTCTTGCCCGACTTCTTCTTCGCCTCTGGACCTTTTCCTGGAGTCTGCTACGCCGGCTTCCCAACATTGATGCATGGTAGATCCGCAAAATATTGCAACTCCACCTTCCGGTTTAACCTCTCTTGGTTGATCCTTGTCTCCGGTTATCTCCTCGGTCCGGTCAATCCTCCGATTTTTTCTCCGGTTCGATTTCAGGTGTGGGCCCCACAGTTTTCTTCTCCTCCAAGTCACCCAAAACCCTAACTCCTTCCTCCACCACTTGCTTGCTCCGCAAGTCACCCTTTTCTCCTAGGGTTTCCGCCACCAACTACCTCGACACACTTCCTCCGACGCCGCTCTCCACCTCCTCCATTGTCTCCGACAATCGCCATCGTCTCCGGTCTCTTCCCGTGGCTGCCGATCACCACCACCATCGCCGCACTCCCCTTGGCTCTCTCGTTTTCCGTTGCCTCCCACGTTTTCTCTCCCTCCTCCACTCCGATCTCACCTCCCACGGCTTCCGCTTCATCTCCTCCACCGCGAAACCTCCGGTTCGGCTTCCCTTCCCCACAGTTCTTTCATGAACCACGGTCGACTCCTCCTCTCTCTCCACGGCTTTGACTCCTCTCTCTCTCTCTCTCTCTCCACCGTTCGACACCACCACCATCATTGTCATTGCCCTTCTTCTCCTCTCTCTCCTCTTCCTCGTCGGCGACCTCTCTCTCTCTCTCTCTCTCTCTCTCGGCGGCTCCCCTCTTCGTCTCCTCTCTCTCTCNCTCTTCGTCTCCTCTCTCTCTCGACTTCCTTTCTTTTTTTTTTTCTTTTTTGCTTCTAGGGTTCGCATGAGGGAGAGAGTGAGTTTGAAAGAATTTTCGGGTCGGGTCTCTGGTAAATCAGGTGGGTTAGCGGTTAAGGTTCGGATACGATTTAGGTTTTGGTTGGTTCGGTTCGGTTTGTTGGTTTGTGCGCTTAAAAGGTCGGGCTTCACAGTTTCAAAGCTACAAGCCAGAGTTGATCGCAAGATCCAAACACAAACTAATTTAGGTCATTTGTTATGGAAATATGTTTCAAGATTTTTGAAAAGTTCAGTAACCTCAATACATACTTATCTCCATCGCGACACCAACATCTCTCTTTAAATTGTATTTCGGTTGTATATTTTTAACTTTTTGATTTATTGCTTTTGAGTTTTGATAAATCTCTACTTTTTTTTCCTTAGGCATGATGGATTATTAGTTATGTATTAGACTATTACGTACTATGTGTAAAATTGGATTTTTAAGATTGTAACAATAATGCTTAATAACAAAACCAGAAAAAATAATTTGTGCAATACAATGCAGAAGATTTTCATTCCTAGGTGATGGAGGTGGTTCCCACCACACCCAATACGGGTTAATCCGATCCAAGAGTTGATGGATTGGAAAAGGTCCATTAGCGAAGATCCACTAGCAAAAGAGAAGGAAAAGCTCATAGCCCAAGAAGAGGAGAAAGTAACCTCCATATTTTAAATGAGAAAGACCAATTAAATACGCATTGATGAGGCTTTATTACGGCGAGAGGATCAAAGAACTGTTACAAGAGGCGATGGAGTATAAAGAAGAGAGGAAAGACAATCATATGGAGATCCTTCTTCCGACTCCCAACTTAGCAATAGAAAACTGTAATCGCAAAAGCTTTATATTCAATCAGCATATTGTAACCCGATTTATATGCAATCAAATACAAACTTTTCGCACCCTATATTATGAGTTGGATCCGAGGTCCATCAATTGGCGCTAGAAGGAGGGTGGTTTTCGAATCCCGCTGTGCTACATCCGACTTCCACAACTAACCCTCAGGCGAGTTCACATTAATTCCGTTATGCGTTCTATACAATTCTTTCTTTCTTTGTTGGCCGCATGATTATGCTAGGAGACAGCGGGGAAAACGATAGTGGCGGCTCCACCATCAGCATCGCAACCGCTAAAGGCCGTGTGACCCGCATCTAGCTCTCCTTCTCAAGGAATCATGTTTACCCTTATTCCTATCAAAGGCTTTGATAGGCGTGTGGCTAACATCGTTTGCAAGAAGGCTGATGTTGACATGAACAAGGGGCTGACAAAGGGATTACAACGACGGGAAGTGTTCCCAAGTTGTTACCAACGCATCAGACATAAAGCCAAGCGGCGATCCTGAACGTCTCAAGAATATCAGAAATCACTATTGGCCGATGATAGCGCAAATAACACAGAGCCCTGAGATACAGCGGCGTGAACGGTCGAACACCAGGATAGGGAGAGTCATGTCTCGCTGGGGCACACGCACAAACCCGTACCGAACTCCCGAGGATTGAGGCAAAAACCGAGACTAGATCAAGGACGAGTTCCGAACAAGGAAGCCTCAGATCCGCAGAAGCAGCCAACACTAGGTCCGCAGAATGGTAGAAGGAGCGCGAGAAAACCCCGTTCATGCATCACGTCGTAAAACACTGAGCTTCTAACCACGCCGTGTGCGGGAAAGGCGGGTCCCCGAGCTTGATAGCGCCCTGCGTTGAGACCAGAGGTAAAACAGCACCCTGGGTGTAAATTACCGATGGAGACAATAGACAAACCAAGTATCACTCACACCCTTGTGGACACTAGCCGCGGCGAACTGGAGTTGGAACCCGATCTCTCGGGGGTTATGGCGCTCCACGAGGACGCTTTGGGGGATGATCCGGGTTCCCAGGTCCTTGATGGCCTTGGCGAAGGGGACAATTGGAGGACGGAGATTTTGGTTTACATTGTAGACCGGATGGTACCAGAAAACAAGTGGCAAGCTCGAAATTTAAAGCAAAAGAGCACACGGTATACCGTCCATGAGGATAAGTTGTTCCGAAGGAGCGATACCGGCGTCCTCTTGTATTGCGTGCACGGGGAGGAAGTCAAGCAGGTGATTAAAGAGATTCATTCTGGTGTCAACGGTGACCACGCTGACGGTAGGTCGCTGGCACAGAAGATACGCAAGCAGGGATATTACTGGCCAACGATGGAGAAATATTGTCTGGCATACGCCCAAAAGTGTGAGCGATGCCAGCGATACGCCCCGATGATAAACCAGCCAATTGAATTGATGAAGTCCGTAATGACTATGTACTCGTTCATGCGGTGGGCTATGGATATCGTCGGCCCTCTTCATAAGTCCAATAAAAAGCTATATGTACTCGTCGTGACAAATTATTTCACGAAGTGGGTCGAGGCTGAGGCATACTCCATCATAAAAGACACGCAAGTGATTGACTTCCTCTAGAAAACGTGTTGTGCCGACACGACATCCCATATGTCATTGTAACAGATAATGGCCCGCAATTTACCTCAAAGGAGTTCGAGAACTTTTGCGCCGTTTAAAAGATCACGCTGCAATATTCTACACCTCACAACCCTCAAGGAAATGGCCAGGCCGAGGCCACGAATCGATGAATTGTTGACGACATCAAAAGGAGATTGACGTCTAAGAAGGAAGATTGGTCATACGAATTCGACGGCGTCCTCTGGTCGCATCAGACTACGCCATGTCGCGGTACTCAGCAGTCGCCATATTCCATGGTGTACGGAGTCGAGGCCATAATTCCAGCCGAGGTGCAAGTACCAACGTTGCAACGAGCATTGCTACCCACACATGAGTCCGTCAATCACGAGATGTTGCGGAATAATCTCGACACAATCGAGGAACAGAGGGAGCAGGCCCTCCTATGCCTCCAAGCCTATTCCAATCAAGTCGCACGCTACTACAACAAACGGGTGAATCCACGAGATTTCCAGGAGGGGATTTGGTTCTACGAAAGATCATGCAGAACACGTCGGAGTACCGCGCTGGGAAGCTTGGAGCAACCTGGGAAGGACCCTACAGCGTCGCACGAGTTGTTAAGCCAGGGGTTTACGAGCTCCTCAAAATGGATGGCAAGCAAGAGGCACGACCATGGAACTCGGTGAACCTCAAGAAGTACTATTACTAAAAAAAAGATAGGGTTCCCTGAACCTCAAAATTGTACTTGAACTACGGACAGGTTTGATCCCTCTGGGGTATATAGGCAGCCCGCATGTGGGCGCAACTGTTATAATAAAATAAACACATATTCAACTTATTCATGTGTTATCATATCGGCGCCCTGGCGAGGCAGCTTGATCTACTCGTGCATTTCTCATAAGTGTCGTGGTGAAACGAAACCAATATTGTGGAACCGCGACCTTAGTATGGTCCCTTCACAATCCAATAACTACCCTAGGTTCGCTCAGGTAAGACAGTCGGGCCATGCCCGCAAAACACTTGAATTCTCAACTTAAAAGTGGGTTTGGAACTCAAGTGAGGCGCATGGTAAGCCTGCATCATACAACACCTATTTGCCATATCTATGAACATGGTAAGCCGGAGTCCTTCTCCGCACTTATGACTATTACCCCACAAAAAGGGGAAGTCTTTGCAAAATCTCCTTTGTAACAAAAGACACCATGTGCAAAAGTAAGGAATAAAGTAAAACAAAGAGTTTTGGAATAAAACCCTCCCGGGCACAAGAACACATCACCAAAACAAAAAGTCTACAAAAAACAACAGAAGGAAATTAAAGCAACAAAGGAAATAAAAGGCCACAGACGACCTATTCTTGGTCCTTTACCAGCTCGGTGGCCTGGTCGGGAGAGAGAACAAGAAGGTTAGACCCGAACTGATTTGTTGGAAGAGCCGGAGGGTCACCAGTTGATGGGGGAAGCTCGGTTGAGGTAGCAACGAACTCAGGTAAAGCTTGGGTCACGTCGAGGATCCCCGCAGCACCAGAAGTCACTTTAGGCAGATCAAGCTCGAAAGCAGTGAAAGACGGCGCCACAAGAGCAACCAAAGTGGATCCACTAGAGCTCTCAGAAATTGGAGAGACCCTAAGGTCCCTTTCCAGGTCGAGCTCGACCACGTCCATCTCGTTGAGATCCTGTTTGAAACTCTCAAGGGTGTCGTCCTACTTTTGCTTCTCGACCTTCAGGTTGGGGACTCCGCCGGCTGTCAACTTGATCAGTAGGTCAGCATGACTTTGAGGTTGCGATTGCAGAAGGGCATTTTCCTGAACCAGCTTCAGGTGCTTCACAGCCTGTTTGATTTTCTCGAACCGGGTCTTGTACTTCGCCGCCGCCTCCTTACGCGCCTTCTTACTGGCTTTCCGAGCTTCCCTCTCACTCTGAATTTTCAGCTTGAAGACCTCCGCTTCGTGGGCCTTCGTAGCAGAATCCAGACGACAAGCCAGGTCATTCGCCCTCTTGTGGGACGCCTCAAGATCCGCAGACAACCTCTCTTTCTCTTGTTGAGCCTCGCCCCGAGCTCTCTGCAGTTCATTGAACAGTTCGGTCTCCTTCCCTTAGCCTCTTCGAGACTGGCCTTTAGCTCCTCTTCCCTCTTTCTACCCTTTTCTTCCAGAGCCTTCAACTGATCCTGGACGTTGGCTAGCGATGACCTCAAGGCAGAGTCCTTAAGTTCGAGTTCGGAAGCTTTGGATATTAGCTCTTTAATCTTAAGCTCATAGTCCATAGTCAACTTGACGGCGTCGGCGCATTTCTCCTTCTCGAGGTCAGCCAGTAGTCCTATCTCTTGGGAAAAAGAAGAATATAGGTTACAGCTCGGGGGCTTAGCTGTAGTGACAAAGGAGGAAGACGAGTGAGGTTACCTTAACGCTTCGGGAGCATAGCTCTTGGTGCATGGCGGATGGCAGAAGATGCTTTCTTAGAGGAGGAGGAGCCCCGGCGAGCCGGATGCTCCTGCACAGAGACCTTGTCCTCCGGAAGAGGAGTGAGCCCGACGAAGTTGAATTTGAAGGCATAGTCACCGGTTTCTTTCGCAGGGTCGGGTTGGGAAGAGAGGGGCAAGGACCCAACGTTCTTGAGAGGTTCTTTGTCTTTTGACCTCTTAGATCCCGACCTTTCGAGGTCAGACGATCTCCTCTCTACCGACCTTGAACGGTCGGAGGACCTGCTACTGTCGGCCTTTTGTTTCTTCGAAGGCTCCACGATGGGAGAAGCATGCCTTTTTCTGGAACCAGAGTCGCGGTTTCCAGATGATGATGAAGGTGGGGCTTTCTTGGTGTGATCACCTCTTGCGGGTCGGGGGGGAGCCTCTGCCCTTCCTCTTATCAGTAACATCCTTAACCTTGGCCAGAGCCGCCCCTCTCTTGGAGGCGTCATAAGGGTTCTCAGGAGCCCTGGGAAGAGGAGGAGGCAGAGCCATAGCACGAGGAGCTACAACCCCGCGTTTGCCGGTGGACACCTCCAGGGTCCTGTCGGAAGGTCGAGCGACAGAGGAAGGAGCCTGATCCCTGTCCTCTGGGACATCAATGGGAGGAAGGTCGGATCTGCCATCCCTCTCAACCTGCTCCTTCTCGGCCCATAACCTGGTCGTTTCACTGGCCTCAGCCTTCTCCTTTGTTGCTCTCTCTTCAGCAACAACTTTGTCCTTAGTTGCCTTCTCACTGGCAGCGTGGGCCCTTGCAACTTTTTCTGCTGCGGCCTTTGTTCTCTCCTCCTTCTTGCGAGCAGTGTCGGCAGCTCGCTGTTCCAAGTTCGAAAGTTGGACTACAGGATGAACCATTGCTGGTAAAGGCTGGATGCATAGGGGAAGTAGGGGAGGAGTTTGATTTGTTTCCCGAGCTGCGGCCGTAGCAATTGCACTAGCAACCCTCGTGGAGTTGACAAAACACCACTGACGTTCTGGGACGGCCTGGAGAGAGGCAAGGTCTGCCTTCAAATTCAGGAAGTCTTTGCTCTTCTTTGGATCAGGGCGAGCTGCAAAACAAAAATAACAGTCAGTAAGAGCAGGTGACATAAGAGGACGAAATAGGACGACCTACATAGGTCGCCTACCAAAATCAGAATTCCAGGCTCTACGAGTGGATCGAACAAAGCGATCAGGAAGGGAGCTCGGGCTGGTAAGGACGTAGAAGTAGGCTCTTTCCCAATTTGAGATCTTGCTGTCTGGCAGACGAATCAATTGGGGTTTGCCGGAGACATAGAATTGCCCCAACTTCTTGGAATTCGTTTTGAAGGAGGTCAAACGCTCCAGCAACGGGACCCCTAGCCTAACTCCAGCCTCGGCGGCGACAACGAAGAGCCCAATGATATTCCTAATTCCCCCGATTGTTAATTGGAAGATGGCAATCTGACGACGGTGACAGTAGTCCGCCAAAAGGTGATGAAGAGGGAACTAGAGGAGGCAATTGAGGAAGAACGACTCGTAAAGAGTAAAGTAGCCAGGGGGAGCAGACCAGGGTCTTTGGTCAAACGTGGGAAGGAGAAACACCACCTCGTCAGGAGTGTCGCAAGATTCCCTTAGGGTTTGCAGATATTCATCGGTGCTTGTCGACGACAGGGCGTCAAAGAAGGCCGGAGCAGGGGCTATGGCGAGTGGAACCGTAGGGACCACCGGCAGGGACTCATCCTCCGCGGATTCCACGTCCCCCGTGATGAGCGGGATGTTGCTACTTTCGCCGGAATCAGAGTCGGGGCGAAACATTGGCAAGTCGATGAGATCCTCCTCCGGGAAAGGCCTTTCTCCGGAAGATCCAGGGACGACTCTCACAGTAGAAGAAGAAGATGGGGTCTGGCTAGAAGGTTTCTTACGGCGGGTGACCAAAGCGGAAGGGTCCATGGCGAGATTCGGTGGGAAGTGCTTTCGAGAAGTAGAAAGATACGGCGTAGAAGGGAAACGAAATAGCAAAAGTTGAAGATAAAAAAAACAAGCAACAAGGGAAAAATGGAGAACAGAAACTAACCTTGGTTTGCAGAGGAAGACGAAACGCGAATGAGGAGAAAGTGGAAGGTCCCACTTTTTAAATGACACGTCTTTCAAATGGTGACGTGGGCGGCAGAATCATCATGAAGCGGACCCAAAGATGAATCTAATCAAATCTTATGACCCAAGGTTTAGTTATATGTTGTTCTCTCTGATCTGGCTTTATGGTTCTGGATACCAGCTTGAGCCGGTGGCTACTAGTCATATACAGAAAAAAAATTATGGTTTTGACTCAGGACCGATCGACATCTCACAGTTTAGGGGCTAATTAATAGTCAGATACATGTCTGTCATACTTCCCATTAAACTTTGGGGCTAGATATTAATAATTTACATTATGACCCACATGATATGCGGGTAACATATAAAGAAAATACAACAGTAGCACTAAAATTTTAAATCATAAATCATGTGATACTACCGAACAACTAAATTTTATACTATGATTCATATTTAGTTACTTCAAAATCATATTATATAAATTTTGATTTAATTTTTAAGTTGTTCTAAATCAGTTTAGAAATCCCAGAAACATATTTGAAATCCCAGAAACTTATTTTAAAAAGTCTTATACAATTCAGTGTTATTGAAATAATGATTTTAAAATATATATTCAAATCCACTGTTATTGAAAATATTTTAACTAATGAATTTTAAGTGATTTAAGGTGTTTTAGTGGAATTTCCTTGTTAAAAATACAAAGACTCAAATCACTTCACATCACATGGTTTTAAGTGGAACTGCAGAGAATTTCTATAAAAAATCACAACTACTTCCCTAATTCATCAGAATCTTCTAAAAAATCATTAAAAATCAAATCCCATCAAATACTCAATTCAATACATCTCCTAAATCTAATTGATAAATAAATATTTTACTTTTTTTAATTTTTCCTGTTACTTATTTTATTTGAAATTTTAATGGTAAACTACATGATTACATATCTTAAATATTTTTCTAATCTTACATTTTCAATTTAATTTTTGATCTAAAATATAAAGTTGAAAAATTAAATACAAAACTCAAAAGTAGAAAATATAAAAGGAAATATTAAAAAATATAAATCTTTCCTTTTTCTACGATTTAAATAATTAGAAAGGAATACTTCCATTAATTTTACGTTATTAGATTGACACATTTCACGATTTAAATTAACAACGACACATAATATAATCTTATGAGTTATAATGTCGTACATGTCGCGCTCACGTTAAACACATTCGACTTTATATAGTAAGACTAGATTAGGACCAGCGTTATAACGCGAGTAAGATATGTTAAAAATTTAGTTACAATATTAAGAATATAAATTGATAATTGACGTAGTAAATACCGTGTAATTAGATTTACTATTATCATATATGTTTTATTATCAGAAATTATATTTTGTACTTTAATGATAAAAAAATTCAAAATATCTAGCGTAAATCAAAATATAAAAAACATACACCCTAGATAAATTTTAAAAGTCTAAAAATAGGTTTTAAATTTTATATAGTATAAAATTAATCCAATTTTGTTATTTTATTTAAAACTATTTAATCGTATTTTTTGGTTTTTACAGTTTTAAGATTTCATATTAATCTTTGACACAAAATAGAAATATAATAAAATTGTAGAACAAAAAAATGAAAAAAATTAAGGAAATATTTAAAATAATAATATTTTTCTTTTTTTCTTTTTTAAGAGTTAAATGATTTAAAATGAAAATTTATATAAGATCTATATTATAAATTGACACATGTCAAAATATAAACTAACAAAAACACATATCGAAATCTCGTGAATTAAAATTATGCATACGTCTCGAGTTCACGTTAAACGCGTTCAACTTTATATAGTAAAAGATGTCTTTTCTTAATC
This sequence comes from Anastatica hierochuntica, assembly GCA_900406275.1. Taxonomy (NCBI): domain Eukaryota; kingdom Viridiplantae; phylum Streptophyta; class Magnoliopsida; order Brassicales; family Brassicaceae; genus Anastatica; species Anastatica hierochuntica. The sequence continues at coordinate 14,358 of OVAN01011197.1, forward strand.
CTATTGTTAAGTTCTTTTTAAAGAAAATCTTGCTTTTCTAATGTAATTGTGCCCATATATATATGACACCTAATTATTTTTAGAAATACTCTAAAATATATTTCAGATATAATATCAATAGTATTTTATCGAAAAAATGCCACTACAAACAAAAATTTCCTTAAAAATAGAACAAACATTAAAAATTATTTCAAAGAGTTTATTATGGGTTTGAATTTATTATTTTTAGTTTAGAACTTAGTTTTTTGGATTTAAAAACTTAGTTTTTTGGATTTAAAGTTACTTTTAGTTTTGGGGAAATTTGCCAAAAAAACCATGAACTTTCGAATTAAAGCCATAAAAAACATGAACTCACAAGTAGGTCATTTTATACATCAACTATTAGTCAAACAAGAAAAAAATCACCTATTATCGTTGACCAAGCCATTTCGAACACGTTGAAAGTCAAACCGTAAACTCCGTTAGTGAATAGTTGACGTTGACGTGTCTGAAATGGCTTGGTCAACGATAATAGGTGATTTTTTTGTTTTGGTGTTAAAATTTGAGGATTAAAATAGCTTACCAAAATTTTAGAATTTTATATG
>OVAN01011198.1:200-14940 GCA_900406275.1 Anastatica hierochuntica
GGGGGGGGGGCTATACCCTCCCGAATGTATTGCATAATGGGAATTCGCCAATCAGTTCTCCCGAGAATTTGATCGTGAAGGGACGGGGGATCAGTCCGCATGGGTCCAGGGTTCGGGTCGCTACCTGACTCTTCTTGAGTCGGGGTCGTGCCCCCGGTGATATTCCGAGAATTAGGCTCGTCTGAGGTTGCGTTCTCGTGAATATCTGGAACATTGTGACTGGGATCGCAGTTTTCAGGATTGCCCCCGGGGGAGACTTGACTGTCGGAAATAGCGGTAATACCGGTATGGGTTTTCCGAACCTGGACTGTACCCTCAGAGGCTCGTCTTCCTATGCTCCGAGTTTTCGTTCTCGGGAACCAGAATGTGGTAAAAATTTGAGTAAGGGAGTCATGCCGGATAGCTGTGGTAGCTATCTCGAGGGGCTTAGGTTTCTCCTCTTACTCTTTGGGGTTTGGCCTAATTTCGTCTTTTATCGCGATGTCGATATTGGGTTTATCTATACCTTCCACAGGTATTATTCTTTTGACGAGAGGGTCGGAGGTAGAAGCTAAAGCAGCTAGGGCATCAGCGGAGGAGTTTTCTCCGCGAGGAATCCTGGTGAGTTCGAATTTTACATACTGGTTGGCGAGGTTTCGTACGACCTCTAGGTATGCCCCCATTCGCTCATCTCTTGTTTCATATTCCCCATGAAATTGGCTAGCTACTAACTGGGAGTCGCTATAAGCGCTTAATTCTCGGATTCCGAGTCCTATTGCGAGTTTTAGTCCTGCAATCAATGNGTGCTTCATATTCGGCCTCGTTATTGGAGGCATTAAAGCTCAATCTGTAGGACTGCTCTATAACCTCGCCTGCTGACAAGGCCAATCTCAAACCAACTCTGGATCCCTGCTTTGAGGAGGCTCCGTCCACATGGAGTGTCCATTTTGGGGAGACGGATCCTATGCCGGAGCTTTCGGTAGCCAGCTCAATGACGAAGTCAGCCAGAACCTGGGCTTTAGCCGCTGCTCGTGGTCGATATCCGATATCGTATTCGCTGAGCTCTATGGCCCATTTAGCCAGGCGCCCTAATTGGCTGGGGTTGTGTAGGATAGAGCGTAGAGGTTGAGATGTCATTACGACTATCGAGTGCGACTGAAAATACGGGCGGAGTTTCCTGGCAGCTGTGATAACTGCCAGGGCCAACTTTTCCATAGCTGAATATCGCGTTTCAGCGTCTACAAGTCTTTTGCTAGTGTAATAGACAGGCTTTTGTTCATTTTGTTCTTCTCTCACTAGAACTCCGCTCACTGCTGCCACGGAGACGGCGATATAGAGATACAAGGGTTCTCCTTCCACGGGTTTGGAGAGGATTGGGGGTTGGGAAAGGTAGGCTTTGAGTTGCCTAAATTCTTCCTCGCATTCCTCATCCCATAAGAACTTCTTATTGTTTCGCAAAAGTCTGTAAAAAGGGAGACATTTGTTGGTGGATCGCGAAATGAATCGGTTCAATGCGGCGATCCGTCCTGTCAGTCTTTGTACCTCCCTGGTCGTTTTTGGTGATGGCATTTCCAGGAAAGTAGCTATCTGGTTTGGATTAGCTTCGATCCCTCGCTCGGTCACTAAGTATCCGAGGAATTCCCCAGAAGGTACTCCGAAGGTACACTTGGCAGGGTTGAGTTTCATATCGTATTTGTTGAGAATGTCGAAATATTCTTTGAGGTGTTCGACATGGTCCTCCCCGTTGGCAGACTTAACGAGCATGTCATCGATATAGACCTCCATTGTTTTTCCCAGTTGTCTTGCGAACATTTTGTTCACGAGTCTCTGGTAGGTGGCTCCGGCGTTTTTGAGTCCGAATGGCATAACTTTGTAACAGTAGGTCCCGCGTTCCGTTATGAAAGCGGTTTTTTCTTGGTCGTCTGGGTCCATCATATCTGGTTATACCCTGAGAAAGCGTCCATGAAGGATAGTAGTTGGTGCCCTGCGGTGGCTTCGACTAACCGGTCTATATGAGGCAATGGGAAACTGTCTTTCGGGCACGCTTTGTTCAGATCCGTGAAATCTACACAGGTCCTCCATTTCCCATTTTTCTTCTTGACGACCACGGGGTTAGCTAACCAGTCAGGGTAATGGACCTCTTTGATGGCGTCGGCTTCCATTAGCCGGTCGACATCTTCGTTGACCGCGCGGGCCTTTTCGAAACCTAACTTACGCCTTTTCTGTTTTACAAGTTTGAACGTCGGGTCCACGTTCAGCTTATGCGTTGTTACCCGCGGGTCGATTCCCTTCATGTCGTTGGTGGTCCAAGCGAAAGTTCGGACATTTTCTGCGAGAAAATGTATGAGTTTGTTTTTGACATGGGTTGGTAACTCTGACCCGATACGGACTCGTCTTTCGGGGCAAGCAGGGTCGATGCAGACTTGCTCGGTGAGGTTCCATGGGGGACCTCGGGTATTTCGTTGCATTTCCTGCTGTTCCCGAATCTGTAATTGCTATTGGGGGGACCCTTTTATGATTTGGAACCCCCCTAGATAGCAGACTCTCGAAATTTTCTGGCTACCTTGTACCGTAGCTACTCCTCTTGGAGTCGGGAACTTCACACACTGGTGATATGTTGAGGCTACGGCTCGCATCTTATGGATCCAAGGTCTCCCGAGTATTGCATGAAATGGGGCTTGTTTGTCTATTACCACGAAATTAACCATTTTCATAACTCCTCCTGCTATTACCGGGAGTTTGATGGTTCCAAGGGACGTGGTCGTTTCTCCAGAGAAGCTTACCAGATTAGCCTTTTGGCCGGAGATTTCGTAGTCGTCGATCTCCATGCCTTTTAAAGCGTTGTAGAATATGAGGTCTACGGAGCTTCCGGTGTCGACCATCAATTTGGGTACTTCATAACCAGCTACATTGAGGGTTATTACCAACGCATCGTCGTGCGGTTGGTCGAGCTCAGAGGTCTCGCTCTCCCAGAAAGATATTTTGATATTCGACTCCTGGATGGATGGTCTTGGTCGGGAACCGGACTCAGCCTTCCGCAGGTGGCCTTTGATTGAGTTCACGGATTCTCGACAAATATCTGACCCTCCTAGGATGTAGTCTATTCTAGGAGCGGCGAGTTCTAAAGGCGGTGCTTTCTCAAATAGAGCTGCCACCGTGCCTTCCGAAATAGATCTCGGAGCCTCCGTACGAAGGTTCCTTTTTTCCGGATATTTTTCGAGGATCATGTCGATCCTTTTTTTCGGGGCCGGAGGTGGTGAATCAGTCTCCTTTTCGGGGGATCTATTCCGTTTTGGGGAGGCTTCACGCGATGTACTTTTTTGGAAAGGCAGCGGTTTTTTCAAGTCTACGTCTTTTATTTCACCAGCGACGAACTTAGCCGCTAGTTGTCTTTGAAAGTCCCAACACTCCTCTGTTGAGTGTCCTTTCCTTTCGTGGTAGGTACAGAATTTGTTTTCGTCGAACGATTTAGTCCAGGGGGCTCTGCCCGTGGTAGCGACGAGTTTATCCTCTTGAGGTTCGTCAATCGCATAGGCGTGTTCTCCTTGAGTCTGGCCGCTACGGTAGCTGCCCTTCTTAGTTAGCCCCTTGGTTTCCTGGGGGTCGGTTTTTGAATAGGTTTGGGACTTTTTATGGATCTTATCCATCGCTGCAGTCTCCTCTTCTAGAGTGATGAACCGTGAGGCTCTATGGAGGGCATCGTCTATCGTGGGCGGAGGATTTATTGTAAGCTCCGACCAGAATTCCGAACGATACCAGAGCCCTCGTCGAAGCGCTTCAATAGCAACCTGGTCGTTCGGGTTAGAGAGCTTAGTTCTGACTGCTCTAAACTTTTCTATGTAGACACGGAGCGTGTCTCCGAACCCTTGTCGGATTTTCCATAGATCCGCTTCAGAGGCTTGTTTCTGAATATGGGTCGAGTATTGTTTTACGAATGCGCTAGTTAGCTGATCGAAGCTGTCGATCGAGTTCGGTTCGAGCCCTGAGAACAATTCGAGGGTTGTACCCGTTAGGTTCTCTGCGAAGGTTCGGCAATAACCGGCCTCGCATTCTTCGCGCGTGAAGTGAGCTTTGACAATAGATAGTCTGAAGGCCCTTAGGTGAGCTTTAGGATTTGAGGTTCCATCGAACTCAGGGATCCGGATCTTCCTAGTATCTCTTATGTAGGAATTAGCTATCCTGTTCGTAAATGGGGTCCCCCGAGTTTCTTCAATTATGCTCTCGATTTCAGGTGCTGAGCTCGTAGCCCTGTGGACCTGCGCATTCAGTCTCTGGAGGGTTGCGTGCGTTCTCTCCATGTACCTCCGGATAGCGTCGGGACTTCCTAGATGGAACGGTTCCGAAACATCGACAATTGGCCTTTCAGGAGGCTGCCGTTGGGCCCATTCGGGGTTCGAGGCCCACACTCCTGGAGATTTGGCCCTTTCTCGGCCTCTTGGGCTGTTTTGGTCAATTCAGTGGTCTAGGGAACCTGGGTGGGCTAGACCTGATCGTTCATTTCCTTGTTGAGCCTCTGAGAGACCTGACCGACGACTACCGAAGGCTGCGTAGGATGAAGTCCCAGCGACAGTCGGCATTGGGTCATAATTTCCGGGTCTAGGTATTGGGGGTGGAGGCAGGTCGTGCGCCTGCTCCGATATTTGTTGCGATACTTGGCTAGGCCTTGCACTGAAACTAGCTAAATTGCTCCCCATTGCCATTGCGGTGGTGGCTAATGGATTCGACATCGGGGTGTTCTCTGCTAGAGGGGGCTCCTCCCTTTCAGGTATCGCATGACTGGGAGAGAAGTCGAGACGTCCACGAGGAAAAGACGGGTCATCGATGAGATCTCGGAAGGTGACCCCCGATCCCCTTCTGTTAGAGAGCTGGGATGATTGTACCAACGACCTCGTTTCGTGCTCCTGGTGCTGTCGGGAGGCTAGCTGATGAACCAACCGTTCGTTCTCCTAGGTTTGGCTCACTAATTGGAGCATCATCTGTCTAATTTCGGAGAGCTGGTCCGAAACCTTAGACGGAGCTGACGACGAAGGCTGTGCACCAGAAGGACCCAAATCGGAGCCTCCAAGAGTCTGCGATCTAAGGACTGGATCATTAGCGGTTTGCCTTCTTGTGGATAAATGGGAACCAGTAGGTTCCGATTGATTCTCAAGGGGAACCGTAGGCTCATTCGGGGGATCGGATCGACGCGGATCTGGGATTCCTGAGTCTACGCGGGTCGGCGATCCAAGGCTTGGTGCCAAGGGCGAGGATTCGTGTCGGCGAGAGCCGTCGTCGACTGGGTTCATCTTGTTAGTTATCGGAGTCAGGTATTCGATTACCAGTTCCCCACAGACGGCGCCAAATTGTGGATGCTAAATCTCACAATCAATTTTGACGGAAAAAAAAAAAATCTCACAATCAATTTATGAATAAAAACAGGGAATGAGAGCGGGTTGAATCCCGTTAGAACTAACTCGATGATACTTAAGAGAAAATATATCTTGATTTATTACTTTATAGAAAGGAGATTACAAGAACTTCTAGGTACATGAGAATAATCACGTTTCTAGGATGTTACCGAAAGCTGTTCTACCCGAAGGGTGGAACCTAATCTACTCACGATTGCTAGCTAATTGTACAATGCTTTTTCTGTAAAAAAGATCTCTCAGTCCAAGAGCCTCCTCGTTTCTTCCTCTCTCCCTTCTTTTATAGCTTCCTTTGGTTCTGCGTCAGGCTAGGTCTACGTCTTCTTGGATCCTCTCCTGAGATCTCTCACCGGACGCAGCTTCCTTATCAACTAAAACGGCGTCGTGTTCGCCCAGGTTCCGGAATTGCTGATGGGCTACTCCTTTCTTCGGCCCAACTGTTACTTATGTCTTCTTGTTAATGGGCCTAGGGCGGATTTGGCCCAACAGTTGGGTACCTGGTTTTTGCGTTTATTAGACTTTTGTTTCTCTAATATACAGGTCTCTGTTCGTTGTTGCAACAGGTTTCTCCTATTGCGTTTTCTCAACAGCATAAGAGTGCTCTACTTAGGTCTGATTGTTTCGGGAATTACCCTTTTTAGGAGGGTCCTTTTTTTCTTGAGAATCAGCCATCGGAGGGTTCTGAGGCTTTTAATGAATTTTATCCAAAGATGCGGTTTCCTCTTCCACAGTAATCGATTGAGATGATCTTTGAAGTGCATCGTTTATCGTTGGAGGAGGACTGATTGTTAACTTAGACCAAAACTCACACCTCTACCATAGACCTCTTATGAGGGCTTCGATCGTGACCTGGTCATTGGGGTTCGAAAGCTTGGTTCTCACTGCTCTGAATTTCTCTATGAAAACTAACAGTGAGTCTCCCATTCCTTGTCTGATCTTCCGGAGGTCCGCTTCAGAAGCATGCTTCTTAATGTGAGTCGAGTATTGCTTTATGAAAGCATTGGTTAGCTGGTCAAAGATATTTGTTGGGTTTGGCTTGAAGCCTGAGAACCATTCAAGAGTTGTTCCGACCAGGTTCTCGGCGAAAGTTCGGCAGTAACCTGCTTCACATTCCTCACGAGTGAGATGAGCTTTCACGATAGCTAATCTGAAAGCTCTTAGGTGAGCTTTTAGGGTATGAGGTTCCATCGTGTTCAGGAATTAAAATTTTTCTGGTGTCTCTTATATAAGAGTTGGCTATTCTATCCGTGAACGGAGTGCCATGGGTCTCCATAATCAAGCTCTCGATTTCGGGAGCTGAGCTTGTGGCCTTGTGGAGCAAAGCGTTCAACTTCTGGAGAGCTGCATGGGTTTGTTCCATGTATCTGCGGATAGCTTTAGGTCCCTCTAAAGGAAGGACAGCTAGATCGCTATTAGGTATCATACCATAGTTCTGATCATGTATCATATCAGATACTTGTCAGGTATCGTACCAGAATCTAGTCAGGTATCGTATAAGATACCTGTCAAGTATCGTACCAGGTTCTGGTTAAGTATCGTATCTGATACCTGTCAAGAATCGTACCAGAATCTGGTCAGGTATCGTTTAAGATACCTCTCAGATATAATACCAGAATCTGGTCAGGTATCGTATTAGATACCTGTAACGTATCGTCCCAGAATCTGGTCAGGTATCGTATCAGATACCTATAAGTTTTCGTACCATGCTCTGGTTACGTATCGCACCAGATACCTGTTAGGTATCGTATAAGATACCTATCAGCTATTGGACTAAGCTCAAGTAAGGTATCTTATCAGATACCTGTCACGTACCATACCAGGTTCAGGTCAGGTATCGTGTTAGATACCTGTCAGGTATCGTATTAGATATCTTCCACATATCGAACCAGGTTCTGGTCAGGTATCGTGTCAGATATCGGTCAAGTATCATACCAGAATCTAGTAAGGTATTGTATCAGATACCTGTCAGGTATCGTTTCAGATACTGTTTAAGTATTGTACTAGAATCTGGTAAGATATCGTACCTGGTACCTGTTATGTATCGTACAAGGTACCTGTTAGGTATCGTATCAGATACCTATCAGGTATCAAGCTAGCTACCTGTTAGGTTTCATATCAGATACCTATCAGGTATCGGACCAAGTTCTGGTCAAGTATCGTGTCAGATACCTGTCAGGTACCGTACCAGAATCTGGTCAGGTATCGTATCAGATACCTGTCACGTATCATACCAGGTTCTGGCCAGGTATCGTGCCTGGTACCTATCAGGTATCGTACCAGGTACCTGTTAGGTTTCGTATCAGATACCTATCAGGTATCGAACCAAGTTCTGGTAAAGTATCGTGTCAGATACCTGTCAGGTATCGTACCAGAATCTGGTCACGTATCGTATCAAATACCTGTCACGTATCGTATCAGGTTCTGGCAAGGTATCGTGCCTGGTACCTGTTAGGTATCGTACCAGGTACCTGTTAGGTATCGTATCAGATACCTATCAGTTATCAGACCAGGTATTTTTTAGGTATCGTATCGGATACCTATCAGGTATCGGACCAAGTTCTGGTCAGTTATCGTGTCAGATACCTGTCAGGCATCGTACCAGACTCTGGTCAGGTATCATGTCTGATACCTGTTCGATATTGTACCAGGCTCTGATTCGGCTGAGATCTCTCTAGAGCCTCTGGATTTGGGGTCAGGTCTCGGGCTTGATACACCAAGGTCGAGGTTCTTCCCCCAGATGGAATCGATATACCTCCTCCTGATCTAAAAACAGGTGGCGGTGGAGGCGAACAGGTGCTCTGATCAAGAACCTTATCAGGTATTGAGCTACTCGTTGCTACGTTAGTTCCCATAGCGCTGGTAAACGGAGGGTTAAATACGGGAACTATCCCAGCAAGAGGTGTCTAGAAAATAGATCCCAGCCCATTTGGAACCACGTTGTTAGGAGAGAACTCCAGGCGTCCTCGAGGAAACGAGGGGTCAGTAACTAGGTCTCGGAACGTGACTCCCGAGCCTTGTCGTTGCGAGGCCTGGGTTGATGTGGTCAGAGACCTCGTCACCTCCTCGAACTGTTGCTGTCGAGAGGCAAGCTGTTGCATTATGCGCTCACTTTCCTGAGCTCTGTCCACTAGCTGCATCATCATTCGGCGAATCTCAGAGAGCTAAGCCTCCGCTTGATTCGCAGCAGGCATTTGTGGTAAAGAGCCTATAGGGAGCTGTCACTGGGGGTTTCCGAGGGCTGACAGCCCTGAGCTGATACTACCGGAAATTCCTTGATTGGTTATTCCGGTGGTGATCTGATTGGGTTGAGCACCAGCCAAAGGCTGTTGCTCAGAGCGGTGATCGAGACGTCGAGGCTCCATGGAAGGGAGATTGGAGCCTCCATCATTCGGTGAGCCATAGCTCTGATTCGTTGAATCAGGGTCGGATGGGTTCATTCCCTGATCGATAGGATTCATTCTCAAGCTACGAAGTAAGGGATTCAATTATCTCGTTCCCCACAGACGGCCCCAAATGTGAGGGATTAAACTCACCTCTTAGATTTTGTGAATAGGTTTAGGAAAGGGAGAGATAACGTGGGCTGAATCCCGTAAGAACTAGTTGAATGAATATTACTTTTATTGAGATTGATAAATGATACAACGAATACAAAAGAGGTTTAGAATCACAAATGGTAAATGGAAGAAGAATATAATTATCGCTTATGAATGATTTGTTGAATACAATAGTAATCAAAAAGAATGTCAAAAAAGTGTTTTTGTTGAAGATGAGTTGAAGAAGACCCTTGTGACATCCTCTTCCTCCCTTTAAATAGTTGTTTTTCACGATCGAAAGCTGTTGTAACTGCCCCCGATATCTTCTCCTAAAATGGTGGGATCCACAACAAGATTGTTTGACCAGGTCCAAGACCTCTTTGCTGGTTATCGGAGACATGACTCTCTTAACCTTTTGTCGTCGAGACCTAGACCTCTTTTAACGAGACCTGGACCTCTTTTGCCGAGACATGGACCTCTTTTGACGAGACCTGTTCGAGCCCCATCCAGCTCTCCCCTGGCAGACTTGGCCTCGTTCATTTTCCTTAGCATAAGTGTGAGCTAGAGTTTAAAGCCATTAAATAATCAGATGAGCCTTAGTAGGGGTGAGATATGGGCCCAAAAATATCCATTAGTTTTTCTAACTCATAGTTTTGATGCATTGCATCTACCATCATTAGGATCTGGTCCGCATTTCGCCATGGTCTTTCAACCATGGTTTTTGGGAACTCGTCCGCATTCCACCATGACCTTTCAGCCATGGTTTTTAGGATCTGATCTGCATTAGATGGACCATACTTAAGAGCATTTTGCCGCATTCCGTCATGACCTTTCGGCCATGGTTATATATATATATATATGGGCACATGACCTTAGTAGATTCCTAAGGAGTTTTTAAAAGATGTTATATCTTTTTCCTCCAAAGGAAATCATTTTTCTTTTCTTTCAAGAATGTATTTCAAGACCCACAATTTCTTTTGTCAAAGAATAACAGAGCTTTTATTACATAATAGAATTATAAGAAAAACGATGACCATCTCATGGCTGAGAAGAAATGCCAAGGCTTGCGCCAAGGCCTTCTTGCCTAGAATCGATATACCAGCTGTGGATGGTATTCCAGCTGTTTCGTTGTTTCGTTCCCCTGTGCTCTCGTCAGGCTCGTCTCTTGCCTGTGGCCTTGTCACTCTATCCGGTATGCGACAATATTCTTTGAGCGCTTCCATCTTCGTGCAATGGCTCGGTAGAGATTTCCATGGCGGTGGCCATCGGGCGAGGCTTTGGAGCAATGGCTCTAAGGGTCATCTGGTAGCATGAGCGGGCCCGTTCCTGATCTCCTTTGATCTCTTTTATTCCCCAAGGTGTTGGGAATTTTAAGGATTGATGTAGGGTTGATGGAACAACCTTTATATCATGTATCCAAGGCCTACCCATTATTGCGTTGTACGCCGAGGAGCAATCTATGATGAGGAACTTGGTCCTTTTGTTGACACCTCCGGCATACACCTGTAGGATTACTTCTTCCATGGTCTGCTTTACTTCACCACTTAATCCGACTAGAGATGTGGAATTTCTTGTGATTTCTTCTTCATTCTGTCCCAAGCCTCTAAATGCATTGGTGAAGATGATGTTGGTTTAGCTACCATTATCGAGGAAGATTCGCTTCATGAGGCAGTTCGCAACTTTCAGTGATATCACTAGGGCATCGTGGTGCGGAGTTATCACTTCTTCGTCGATATTAGTGGTAAAGCTTATTAACCCAGGGCCATCTTCGCACTTTTGCTAACCGCCATTGACATATACTCCATGGTTGATCTTGGCAGCGCGAGTGCTTCTCCTGGCAGCAGAGATTGTTACCCCGCATACTTCTGATCCTCCAGTAATGAAGTTGACATCATAACTATGCCTTGGCAAATCAGGCCTTGGCCCCATGGGAACGTCATTCTTGGTTTTTTCAGGAACTCTCATAGGTATCCCTTTCTGAACTACTCATTCACTTCGAGTCTTAGCTGGAAGAAATCCTTCGTTGGGTGACCATGGTCGTGGTGAAAATCGCATCACTTAGACGTGTCTCTCTTGTGCTGAGGGGCTTGCATCTTTACAGGCCACTTAACCTTTCCAAACATGCGTCCCAGCTCAATCACTTTCTCAGCCGGGGATATCACCATGTTGGACATGTTGGGCCAGGTCATGGACATGTACTTTTCGTGCTCCACTTTTGCAATGGGCTTTGGCCAACCTTTGGGGCCACCCTTGGGGGGGTTTTCAGGTCCAAACCAAGCATTAGACTTATCATCCCTGGCGGCCTTGGAGTGACCTTAACCTTTGGGGTGATTCCTCTGCGCGAGTTGGGCCTGTTAAGTTGGGTCCTCTTCCCATTAAAATTGGGCCCAGGTCTTGGAGAGTACGTCCTCCATGGTATGGCAGGGGAACTTGGTGAGGTCCTTGTACAGGTCGCCATCATGCAGTAGCCCTTGCCTAAAGGCTGAGATGGTTGTGGAGGCAATGCAATTAGGAACTGACACCTTCACCCCCATTGCATCGATAGAGATACTCCCTCAAGCTCTCATTCGGGCGTTGCTTGATCCAATAGAGATCTTCGGAATCACGTCTCAAAATTTGGCTGCTAGCGAATTGCTTGACGAAGCGGTCAGTTAGCATGGCAAAGGAGTTGATGGAGTCGTTGGCTAGGTAAGAGTACCACAAAAGCGCTAGACCTATTAGGGTTGCACCAAATTTTTTACACATAAAAACCTCTAGATGCTCATAGTCGATGGGGGCAGTGAGCATGCGTTGGCGATACTGCCAGATGCGCATGTCCGGATCGGTGGTTCCATCGTATAGAGTCATGGTTGGCCACGAGAACCTCTTAGAGACTTAGTCGTAAGCACTAGCATCAACGAAGGGCGTATATGCGTAGGAGTTGGGAGTGCTTCTGATAATTGGTCGAGTTACTCTTGGACGGACTTTATCATCATCTCCATGGCTTCTACCCTCCCCGTTAGAATGACTTCCACACCAAGGGCCTCGTTAGCGTTTCCCTCGTAGGGTTTGCCATAGCTGTTTTTATAGTAGGAGCCAGGGGTCCAGGTGAGGCATGAGCTTCGAGTCTGATGCGTCCGAGCCTCCTTAATGACTTTTGGTGGTGTCTCGCCTAGGGTTTGCATCGACGGGACTTTCCTTTTGAATGTGGCATGCCTCTCATCCTCTTCGCCATCATCTTCGAGCGTGTCAGTATTTGTCTCCGCCATCAGGGCTTTGAGATCTGTGTTCTTTCTTCTAACTCCTTTAGACAAGTTTAATTTTCTCTTTGCTTCGCCGCGATTAGCTCGTACTCCTGCAGCTTTGCTGCGATATGTTCATGCTCTTGAACCTCCTCCACGATCGTCGCATCGTTTGCTGTCTCGGGTACTTTCTCTTCGGTTTGATTCGCAGCGGCTTCCTCGGATATGGATTTGATGTTTTTGCTGCTTTCTTGTTCGAATAAACTGCCAGATTTGCTCATCTTTGACGTCTTGTTCTTGTTAAAATCTCCCCCTCCTTCTAGCGCCAAACTGTTTGGGGGTTTATTGGATGTTCTTCGATAGAGAAGAATAAGAACAAATAACCTCTAAGGGTTTTTGAAGGTAGATGAGCGAAAGAGACAGAAAGGATATGTAAACGATTTTTCTTTTATTGATATTCAAGAGAGATCGAGTAAAATAGTATGTATTTGTGTAAAAGCTTTTAGATCCTTGAATTAGGGTTCTTCCCTTTGTATTTATAGCTTTCGAGTTAGGGATTTCCATTTATTTTATGGATAACTCCTATATTCGAGCTTATCATACAAAAGGAATATTTCCCAAGATTCAATAAGGCATTTGTCCTTATCTCTTAAGATCTTAGACCGACTTAGGGGATATTCGCCCTACCTCGGCTATGGCCTCGACATGGCGATAGTGTCTTTGGCCATGGCCTTGGTTAGCACCTACAACTAGGGACTTTATATATGTCTCCTTGGTCTTGGCTATGGCTCGTCTGTAAGGAAATATAATTACCCCCCAACAGTTGCCCCCACTCTTCATTTTCCACGTGTGGAAATTGAAGAGTAGATCATGTCTTAAGAGATTTCGGTTCATACCTTAGTTTGGGATCAAATTTGTAAGAATAATAAAAATAAGAAAAGCTCCCTCCATGGCTTCCGCTGCTATGGCTTCATCCTTGTTGAGTCTCATTAGCGTTTGGTGGGCCGCATCTGTTGATGAACTCTTGGACTTGAACTCCTTGGCGTGATCTAGGCTTCTTTTTTTTGTCTTCGGCCCTTTACCGCTAGGGTTATATACGCGGGAAAGTGATGAGTCTTGGTCATTTTACCTTTTCACTTGCCTCCTCAAAGTCATATTAGGGTTTTCTCTCACCACAACTTCTGCTTTTTCCAGTAAGTATTTAGCACATTTTCGGTCGATCTGGCTTTCTTTTACCCTTAGTAGCGATTGCGCTCAGGCGATGGCACTAGATCTTCGATTTTGACTTAAGGATTGCACCATCGATGACCTTTTTTGGGGATCTTTGAGCGGTTTCTGACCATTTGTCTTTTGATTCTACATATTTCTAATGGTTTCCGTCGTTCGCGAATCTACCGCTTCAACTCCCTGTGCTAAGGTAATATTTCTAATGGTTTGGCTAGGCTATGGCCGGTCTCTAAGGAAATAAAATTACTCCCAACAAAAGTAATGTTGGGGGTAATTTTATTCCCTTAAAGCCGAGCCTTAGCTAGATCGAGGGCACATAGATAACCTCATTAGTTGGATGTGTTGACTAAGACCTCAACCAAGGACACATATCCATGGAAAGACCACGAGCCAAGGCCGAACGAATATTCTTTATTATATTGTTTAAATCTTAGAGATAAGGACAGTTGCCATACATAATTATGGAAATATTCCTTACTTTAAAGATAGACTCGAAACTAGAAATTATCCATAAAGAATATGGAAATACTCGTATTCGAATACTATAAATATAAAGGGAAGAACCCTAATTCGAGGATTCGAGCCCCATTGCTCAGAATACACTCATTGTAATCGATTATCTTAGAATTATTAAAAGAGATCGTTTTACATCTTTGCGATGTGTTCATAATTTAACACATATTTATCATCATTTAGTATGTGTTTTAGTTGCATTTAGGTTATATATAATGTATTTAGGTGTTAGAATTCATAAAGTTTCTAAGTTGAGTCTAGTTTAGGATTTTCATCTTTGCATTGCATTCTTTTGCATTTGTAGATACAACCTTTGGATGAGCAACTTGAGAGTTTGGGATGATGGATTCTTCATGCTTAAATGTTGAAGAAACAAAGAGAATCAAGAGCCAAGTGGAAGTGGAGAAGAGAGTATATGCAAATAATAAGCCATTCTAACGGCAATTGGAAGAGCAAGAAGAAGAAGCTGCAAACGCAACCAGCCATTGACCTCCAGGTCGATGGGAGCTTGCCTAAGGTCGATGGGGCATTGCCTTTATAGATTGTTGACGTGGTATAAGGATTTTATGGCTTCCTCTCACCCCCTTTTAGTATAAATACATCCTCTAAGCCTCCAAGAACATTTGTGCTACCTAAGCTTGTGTTTTTGTGTGTTCTTCTTGTGTTTCTAAATGATTTAAAGATTTGTAAACACTTTGTGCTTAAATCTCTCTAAATCATTTATGTGTTTCTACTCTCTTTAGATCTATTGTTCTTCTTTGTTCTTCATCTCGTTTCTCCCTTTTTCCAAGATTCTTCCTTTCTAACAAAATTGGGATTTTTCTTGGATCTCTTTGTGTTTGTTTGCATTTAATCATCTCTT
>OVAN01011199.1:0-14940 GCA_900406275.1 Anastatica hierochuntica
AACCGTCGGCATTTTCAATCCCTTAAATTTTCCAAAGAATCCGTCCGTGCCACTAACTTTGCCAAGTTCCAATTTCAAATTTTCCGTCTTTTTCCCAAGTAGCGTACTAATGCTTGGTTTTCGGTTTCTCAGTATCTGGCCNTACATGTGGATGTAAATGATGTAAAGAGAAAAGAAAAGTTGAAGTGACCTCGTATGCCTATCAGAAGTGTTAGACCTTAAGGTGCAAGACATATCAATTGTTTGTTTGAATTTTTTCCGAGCATATCTTGTAGATTGTACGCCCTGGATCCACGTAATTCCGTTATTTTATATGTATTTCTTAATTTGGGGTGAGTTTTCTCGCTACTTTTTCTTTAGTGTTGTCATATGTCCTGCGTAAAATTCATTCCCTACTTATGAGGTTCTAGTTCGGAACATATGGTTCTAACTTCTTGCTACTTCTTGCCGATAACACCAACTTCTGACATTTGTTGCTTCTCTCTTCTCATCAAGCATGTCAAGATCAATCGTTTACCAATTCTTCATTCTTTGCATCTTGGAGATGTTCTGTCCTGATGGTATTCACATTGATCTCTATTAGCGCCATTGCTTCCATCCCGTATCATTGATGGACATGGAGAATGTAGTTTTGTTTTCTTTCAGGAAGGCTACGATCTCATTCTTGATCAAATTGCCTAACCCGACTCTGATTTCCACACATCTTTCGGGGTGGGCATCATCTATACAGACTTGAGTTGTATGCTACTTTCACGGACTCCGGATGAGGGGGTCCTTGTTATTTAATTGATATTGGGAGGTTACGGAGGTGGATCCTATTGACATTTGATATGAGTTTAGGTAGCACATTCGCAAATACATTTTACTTCCGCAAAGTATTTTTACTCTTTTTTTGGTTCAGAACTTCACGCATTGCTGATAGTATGAGGGGACAACTCTCATGCTATGGAGTCTTCGCCATACACAAATTGCGTTGAATGGTACTTGTCTGTCAACCACCATGAAGTCGACTACTCTTGTCTTGTTGGAGTGGTGACAATGAGTGCGACTGTCCTGAGGGAGCATAGGGTCTGTCCAAAAAAGCCGACTAAAGGGGTTCGACTTGGACTAATTAGGTCCTCGCATAATCTCATGCTTTTAAACGCATCATATAAAAATATATCTACCAACCTATCAGTATTGATCATCTCTCTAGAAAGCTTGATGCCACTGACGTCTAGCTTGACAACTATAGCGTCATCATATAGTTGGTCCAAGTGCGTCCTCCGTTTTCGCGGAACATTATCGCTTGGCTCGTGTCTTTAACAAGATATGGTACTGTACGAGGGTTTTCAGTTATTCACTGGTGTGCTTTGATCCAATTAACTGAGTCTCAACAGCACATTGATCCTCCTTCACAAACCTGACTCGTTTGACGAATAGAGGTTTTGTTACACGTGCTTTGACTCGACTATAGCAGAGACGAAATTTCGCTTTTTTTTCTTGGGTGTCAGAAGTAGAGTTTTTGCTTGCATGTTGGATGCTCCACATAGTGTAAGCTCTTTGAATATCAAGTCCACCCTCTTCTTGAGGAGCTAGGCGAGGAGAGTTTCATCCTCATCTTCATCCATTTTGTCTGGTTTATTCTGAGATGTCAGGACCTCTTTCGATATAATTTTAGATGGTGGCCCCTCCTTTCGGGGTCGGCTTCGTCTAGTTGTTCAAATTTGCCTTTTTTAAAGTTACAGAACTCATGCATGGTGTAGTCATAATTTTTTGCGATAAGTGCAAAACTTCGTAGAATTGAAGCTCGTAGATTTTCATTGTGGTAGGCTGCCTACGATGAAGGAATGTTTTCCTTGGCCTTATGCTACAAGCTTCTTCATGTTTGCTTTCTTGAGCGGTTGGACGAGAGTTGGGTTTGCTTTGTAACGTTGTTTTAAAGTTTTCATATATTCTTCTGTGGTCGCAAAGTAAGAGGCTCAATGGAATAGGTCATCAAGCAATGTGGCTTGTCTTACTGTTAATTTTTCTAATGGTAAATTCTTCGCAAAACTTGACTTACAAGGAATATAGAGTATTACTTTAAGAAAACCGAGACAAGCTAAATGAAATTGTCAATGGAATTTCCTTTGAGGGTGGTGAACCATTCAAGTGCCTGACTGACTAGATTCTCGGAAAAGGATCTACAATAATCGACCTCATTGTCATCATCGTTATTATGTAAGCGGACTATAGCGAGCCTAAAGGCTCGTACATATGCTTTTGGATCAGAGGTGCCAACTTATGACAAAAAAGTATTCTTACATACTTTTACCTTAAGTTTCATGCATTTGTAAAGATTTTTATGCTTTTATTTATAAAAATGATAGTTTTCTTGTATTTATAGTGTTTAGAGTCATTTCATTCACCTGAAAGATTATCCAAGACGAAAGACTTTCCCTCAATGTGTATTGATGAATTTGGACAACAACTAGCACTTTGAGTAGCATACAAATGGAGTTGGTTTCAAGACATTTGGACCATATCAAAAGATACACACAATTTACTAAGATTGTTCTGTCTGTTTTGGAACTAAAGTGCTTGCATGATGGAACTCACCACCAATCTGGGATAAAAGGATCATGCCAATCGGTGAATATTCACACCCCCACACCGGGTGACAACCTTTCCACACCTGAATGGGGAAAAATTAACCTCAATCGACTTTTTATGACCTAACACTATAAATACATGTTTTTAGCCTTTTGTGAAGCGAAAATCACGATTTTGAGAGATAAAAGAGAGCTTTGGAGGCAGAGAACTCATGCCTCATTAGTTCTTTAAGAGATTTGATTTCAAGAGCTTCTAAAGAGAAGATTTAGCTTTGTAATCGATATTGCCAAGTTTCTGAACCTTTCAGCTCATAATCAATTGATATTTTCTTCTTATATCTCGTGAATATTTACTACTTTCATGAGTTTTAAGTAGCTTACTTTTTGGGTGTTTCCAAAGGAGATTCATGGATTGATTGTTAGGTTGTTAGATTTAATGATTTCCTTAGGGTTCTTCATAAAGATTGTTGTTTGATGATTATTTCTTGATTGACCATTTAGCTACTGTTATTTAGGATTAACTTAGTCACCAAAAGTGTTGTTAAATTGATTTGAATAATCTGGATGAGGAAAAACGTCGGTATTCACGGGAGTGATTTTACCGAATTTTTGTGAACTATTGAATATGAACTTTATGCGTATTTATTTACTTGATTACCAATGCCAGTTGAATAATTTAGGTTGTTTAGACATTGGTAATCAATACTACGGTAGTAGATTGACTAACAATGCATGATTTGAATTCTAGGACAAACCTATTGAATTTATCGATATACTTATCCATTTTAATCGATCATTGATAACCTGAAATTTCTCCAATAATAATGCTTTTTCTAATTTAGAATTTGATCTTGATTTCTTTCAGATTTAGTTTATTTTGTAATAATTTTTTGCCTCAAAAATCCATAACACAAAACCACATATTTTCGCTTTAGCATAATTTGATTCTTATAAAATCGTAATGTGATTCTTGGTTCTTGTGGATTTGTTCCCTAAGTACAGTCATAATCTTTGTGCACTTGCAGCATTATGATAATTCTTAGGATAAAAATTTGAGCACATCAACATACTTTGGGGATTTGATCTTTCTGGTCTCGCGTAATCGAGTGTTTGGGATTCTATTGTTGAATAGAGTTTGTCTCATCTCTGCGATAACTCGATCGATATCCAGAGCAAAGCTGTTGACCATGTGGACCATTGACTGCATTTTGATGAGCTTGGCATTATTGGATTCGACATAACATTTGAATGTTTGATTACGGTGATACTTCGATGGTATGTTATGGTATGGTTAGTCCTAAATGAAAACTTCTCAGGTCGAGATGTTCCTAATGACATTCACAAGTTTGTAAGAGGGAGTCGCGCAATGTTTATTTGGGCCACAGTTGGTGTGGAACCCAAGGAAGTTTAATTAGTGTTGATCCTTTGTCTAGACGGAATGACTCCTGCAAAGCTCGAGGTCAGGCCGCAAAGGGTTTTTCCTATAAGGTTTGGTGTTTGGCCGCTTAGGGTTGTCAGTGGGTTCACATGCACATCGGATTGATGTTCGAAGTGATAGAAATATGTTTGGTAGAACTCGGATTCACTGGAATAGAAGTGAACATCAGCCTCGTTTAGGGGGTATGATACCGGTAGTTCTCCATAATCTAATGACATCTTTCTTCTTGAATCTCATCGGGTCAATCACCTAGGAGAGATCCCAAAAGATTAATCAATATTTTCTTAGCTCATGGGTTTCCAGATAGTGCTCTTGTTGTTCTAGCCTGGCCTGTAGCGGTCGTTGATATTTTTCATTGTTTTGGGTCCTACAGACTAGGACTCCCAACATTTATATTATTTCAGCCATTCCATCATGGAGTGAGGTGTTGGAAAAATCAGTTGGTCTGACATGGGAGGGTTTCGAGATGTCAGTTCGGGCCTCCGAGCCAGATATCGGTGTGTCGAGGATAATTAAATCTTCAACTGGGGAGGGTTTAGTATTAGTAGTCCATTTTTCCTGAGTCCTCTCGCTTGAAGTCAAGACGATGGAGCTCGTGCTCTCATCGAGCAGGTGAATTAACTTGGTTTGCTCTGAGGCTAGTTAAGAAACTTCTGCTGGGACAACGAAAGATATGGATCATTGCAAAGTTGTACTTCTTATCGTGTCTCGGAGTTGGGACGATCTAAGTTTTCTTTCCTACAGATGGTGTCAAAATTGGATGAAAAAACCTAACTCAATTTTGTATTTTGGTTTGGGAAATAATTATTGTGGGCTAGATATCCAATTGATAACATAGATAAGAAATAAATAGTAAAATGAAAAAAATTTGTATTATCCTCATATAACCTAATATAAATGAGGTTTCAAGAAGAACAAGAGCTTTCAGAGCTTATGTAATCATAATTTTTCGGAAAAAAATCCTCTAAACTAAAGTCTCCCCAGGATTGTGAGCTCTGACTTGAACACGAAAACTCGGGAGAATGCAGTTGAACGATTTGACACGTGTTTGTCTCGGTCTGGTTGAGCTAGTCAAGCTCGCACATCTCATGCATCCTTTGGTCAGTATCGAGCTCATGTTGGAAAGCAGATGAGTTTCAGTCTTTGACTCACCATCCGTTTTGGATTTGGACCGACTCTTAATATAGATGTATTTTTTAAGAATAATTCGATAATGGACATCTTGCACCGAATTTTCAGTATCAATGTATCAAGCAAAATGTAACGACCCCGATCCGAGGGTACCGGGATGCTTCAAATAGTATCGCCAAAACCGAAGCAAACTTCACCAACCGGTCTGTAACTTATTGCTTCTAATTTTTACCTGCAAAAACACCAAAAAGAAAAAGGGAGAAAAGAGAGGGGTGAGTGACTTTTCAAACAAGCCACTTAGTGAGGACGAACCCGACTCCGCCTCACCCGCTACCCGATTAACCCCGCTAGTCTAGGCCTAACCCCACCCCATAGTAAGCACAGAGAGACACCTAACGTGCCATACACGCATCTACCAAACAAAAACCTTTTTGGATCAAATTCAGACTCACTAGACACTTCTTTAGAAAACGCATTTGCCTAGACAACTAGCACACGAGGATCCTTTCGACTTCGGTCTCTCACTTTCCCAAGGAACGCGCCTCCCTCGCCCGGATCTCACCCCAGGTGAGTCCGCAACTTCAAGCTCAACTAACATCAGTCCTGTTGCTTACGTAGCTCAACTGATGCCAAAACCGTTCGATGACGTCAGTGTCCTCACGGCTCCGACACCGCTCTACTGATGTCGACACGACCGAGTGTGCCTCCAAATTTCGGCGTACGTACCCCTTGATAATCCTCCTTGCGATCGGAGTCTTACCCATTTGCGTTACAGGGAAGAGGCCAACCGACCCGCGTTAGAAAACACTGCCTACAATAGGTTCCGCGCCTACTGTAGGGGCTATCCAGCTAGACACGCAAATCACCGGTTCTACTAGACCTAATTTCCCTTTTGGTGCAATTCTCAAACAATACCAATTATTTCTATCCACTTTAGGACTTAGGTTAGCACAGACTCTCTATTCTAGGCTCGGCTTAGCGACCCATGTCACAGAATTGCACTTAGGCATATATGTCTTTATGACTTACAATAAATAATACATTTTACTATTCGTGCCGAGTATTATAGCTCGACACTGGCTGAATAATTAAACCTAGGCTAGAGAAATTACCCGAATAACGAATGGGAACGAAGGTGGGAACTCCTCACCTTGGCCTAATGGTCTGATAGCTGTCATGGTCAACAACCTCCACTCCCATTGCCAGGACTTCGCTGGTATCCTCGGGAACGTTCTGTTTTCCCTGGCTGGACCCTTCGCCAACCTCCTTCTCACCAAAACCTCCCCCTTGATTACCCCAAGCAGCTCCTCCCTCGGAAGAGGATGAACCCTGAATGGAAAACCGGTTAGTTCTCTAAACCGGAAATCCTACCTAAAAAGGAAACTTACTATTTATAGAAACCTGCTTTAAATAGTAGCTGCCCTAAAAGGAAACTCTCCAAAAGTGGAAACTTTCTAAAAATGGAAACCTGCCATTTCAGGAAAGTTCCATAAATGGAAAGTTCCGAGAGCTAGGAGCTTACCGAAGTGGAAGACTCCTAAACTGCGTCTTTCGGGTTCCGGTCTCCTTCACCAGTACCGATTCTCGAAGACTCCGCCTGGTGGACACTCCCTCGCCATGTGCCCGGATCCACCGCACTTGAAGCAAGCACCTTTTTCGCGGCTCTTCTGCTTCAACCAGTTCTTCTCTGGACCGCTTCTAGGAACCTTCCGCTTCGGCTTCCCAACATTGATGCATGGTAGCTCCGCAGAATATTGCAATTCTATCTTCCGGTTTAATCTCTCTGGTTTGATTCTCTGATCCGGTTATCTCCCCGGTTTGGTTCACTCCTCCGGTTTGGTCCATGGCTCCGGTTTCCTTTCCGTACCGGTTTACTTTCCCGGTATTCTCAGAACCATCACCCGGTTCGGTTTCCCCGGTTTCCTCTTTTCCAAGAAACCCGGAACCCTAATAGCTTCACCATGAGTTGACTTGCGCAGCAAGCAACCCTCGACACCTAGGGTTTCCGCTCCCAACACCTTCGGCTCACTAATCCCGGCGCCGCTCCCCGCCTTCTCCGGCGTCTCCGACGTCTCCGATCCCTCCCCGTGACTGCCGTTCACCACCACCGACGCCTTACTCCCTTCAGCTCCCTCGCTGTCCACCACCACCATCGATTCCTCTCCCTCTCCGATTCTGGTGTCTCCTTCCTCGACCACCGTCTCCCTCTCTCCCACCGTGACACCTCCGATCCGCCGCTCCTCCCCATCGGTTCCACCACAAGTCGCACTCGACCCCTTCACTTCTTCCACGGCTTCAACTCTCCTCTCTCTCTCTCTCTCCTTTCCCGACGTTCGACACCACCACCAACATCATCGTCGTCGCCTCCTCTTCTTCCTCTCTCTCCCCTCCGGCGGCGTCGCTTCTCTCTATCTCTCTCTTGGCGGCGTCGCTTCTTCGCCTTCTCTCTCTCGACTTCTTTTTTTTTTATTAGGTTTCGAAAGGGAAAGCATTAGGTCTAGGGTTTGCGACATGGGCATGGGCAAAAACTCAGGTCGGGTTCGGGCGCGGATGGATAGTGGTTTAGGGTCGGGTGGTTTCGATTTTTGGTTTGGGCCTTTAGAGGTCGGGTATTACACAAAATATTACGCACCGCTCACATTATTGACATCTATGGAACTCTTGAATGATTGATTACAATTGTCAAAAGAAGTTAGCTATTATCGATATTACAATTGTCAATTGTCAAAATATTAAGAATAATTCAATTATTGTCAAAATATTACGCACCGCTCAAAATATTACGTTTTAATAGTACGTGTAACGTACAAGACTGGTCGTTTAGATCATAGTTTAGAAACTTCAAAGTACTTTAAGCAATATACTCTACCAGCTTATATGCGGACACAAACTAATTTTTAGGTGATAGCAAAGAAGTTAGCTATTTTCAGTCAAGAAGTTAGGATATAAATCAAGTTTATGAAGCATTCGTTTATCATAAATCATAATTTGTTGTTTAATGTCTTTTTCACCTTTAAAATATAATTTTGTTTAAGAACATGTCTAGATATTTATCATTGGTTTTGTTTACATATCCACTATTGTTTTAGACCTAGGCTAGATAGTAGCATAGCATGTATCGACTAATGATTTACCCATTTTGAAATGTTTCTAATTTTTTTTTTTTTTTTTTTTAAAATTTAATCAAGTTNAGTTCAATCAAGTTAATGTTTCTAATTTTTACCAACATACATGTGTTACTTAAAGAGATTTCACATTTACACAACAAAAAGTTCTTGCAATTAGGGTTAAAAAGTGCTCTAGAAGCAAATCTGAATTTTCAATGTTGCGAACTTACGCTATAGTTTTTATTTTTGTGGAGATATTAAATAAGTAACGGTTTTAGTAAAAGAAGTAGACTTGTATTTTGGTTCGTCAACAGTTTAGTTGGGTTTGAAAAATACTCAATGAGGAAATGTCATACTTTACAATTAAAATGCTTTGGTTTGAGAATAATAAATTTACTTGCAACTAGGGGTTATCCAGCACTACGTGTTGATTTTGTAATATGATATTTACATTATTATTAATTATAAATATTTCTTAAAAAACTATAAACGTAAAACTATAAATTCCATAATGTAACATATATAGTTGAGCTAAGTGTGTAAAATGTGAACGGTGACAACAAATATAAGACTTTCTATTTGATCAAAAAAGTAAAGTTTGACCCGCACAAGTGCACAGATGTTTTTTTAATTTTCATGTATTCAATTTATGATTAATCATGTTTAGATATTTTGAGTATCGGGTTCAAAATTTATGGTTATTTCGAGTTTTAGATTCAGATTCGGGTTCAAAATTTTTAAATTTTTCAGTTATGTCGAACCCCGGGTTCGGGATTAGATTTGGGATTTTTGGATTTTCGGATTTCCTGGATATTCATACGGATTCGTTTTAGATGATACTTATAACCAAAATACCGTGAAACAAAATACGTTGAGTAATTTAAAATAAAAAACCACATGACTAAACTTAAATTTTTTATAGTTTATATAAATTATTTTTGTAATTTCTTATAAGGTTTTTATCTAATTTTATCACTTTATGAAATTTTTTACTTGTTCTTGTAAAAAATTTTATTTAGAAAATATTAATATTATAATATATTTCTTTAAAAAATTATGGATTTATTTTAAATTTGAAAACAAACTATATATTTTAGTGAAAATGATAATTATAAATGTGGTGGCTCATAATTTTGATTATGATTATGTGAAAAAATATTTGAATATTCTAGTATATTTGTCGGAATATATAAAAGAGTAATTAGTATTAATGTTATTTTCTTTAAATTATAGAAAATTCTTTTAATTTATGAGATATCTTTGATACACTTAATAAAATTTCTATTCAATTAAAAAATTACATATAAAAAGATTTATGTATGTCAGTTTTAATAAGATAGATGTCATGCTTAACGATTAACATGTTTTGGTTTCAGAATAATCACAATCTTAAAAATACAAAATCTTCAACACCAGAGCTTTTTTCTTACCTTTTCTTTGAGGGTTAATGGTGCTTTATGGGAGAAAAATATTGAAGATTTTTGCTTGCTGATTAGTTGTCTAGAGGCTTGCTCGTATAGGTGTAAAATTTCTTTGAGAGCTCTAATACTTTTCGGACTTGTCCTACAAAAAAAAAATTGTATCATTGGAGAATAAATAACACAAGGTTAATTGTGGGACACCCTCTTGCTACTTCAATTCCTTGGAGACTTCCATCTTCTTGATATTTTCAACACAAACTCGAAATGACTTCACTACGTAAAATGAAGGTGTAAGGGGAGAAGGAGTCTCCTTGGCAATTTCTCGAGTTGGAACCACACTTTCTTTGGCCGAGCCATTTATGAGGAAAGATTATGAAATGGTTGTTTTGCATTGCATAATCCAAACGATCAATTTATTATGAAATTCCAACTTTGTTAACACTTATTTGACAAAATTCTATTTAAGCCTATTAAAAGCTTTAGATTTATCGGTTATAGCCATTGAGCAATGCTTAGAGGCTTCTGACGTCTTAAGAAAAAGTAGTACTTCGTGTGTGATTAGAAGATTATTGGAGATAACTCTTCCGAAAAAGGTGGATTTGTTCTACGATATAATCGAATCTAAAATCGGTTAAAGGCGTCTTGTGAGTAACATGGAGATAATTTTATTTCTGTAATTAGTAGTACGTGGATCTCATTTATGGTTCTATACCGGAATTAAAGATTCTTGCACCTCTTCCACTATTTCCTTTCCTATATTTCCCCAATTGGCTTGATAAAAACTTCCCAAAAAGTCATCGGGCTCTGGAATCTTATCCGCATGAACTGAGAAAAATGGCTTCTTTGATTTCTCGTGGTGAGGTAGTTTTGATTTGTTCTATGTTAGTTGCATCCGTAATAATTGGCCTAGTTCTTCTACGATTCTTATTCACTCTCCCTCTTTAACCAATAAGAGATTTTTAAAGTAATCCGCAGTTACTTTAGTGATATCTTCCTCTCTATACACAATGTTTCTTTCTTGATCTTCCATAACTGTTAAATTTTTTATCTTTTGTTTTCTTTAGTCACGACATGGAGTATCCAGAGTTCTGATCGTCTAAACTTTGTCGTAATAATCGACTATGTGGTCACCAATATTCTTCCTACGCTTCATAGGCCAAGTTGAGTTGTTGATCTATCGAGGTGAGAAGAGCATAATTTTGTCTTGGATTAACCACTGCTTCTTCCAATGGGTTTCTTTTTTCCTTCAATGGTGTCAAATTCACAAGGAGTTTGTAAGAGGAATCAATGATCTATTAATATCAAAAGCAATGCCTTATATACAAGTAGTTTAATGTGATCATATAAATAACCTAATGGGCTTAATAGTAGTTAACAACGTATGATAATAAATAGCCCAATACTCTCCTCCCCTCAAGCTGGAGTGTGCAGATTACAAACACCTAGTTTGAGAAGAAAATCTTTGAATTCTTTGCGTCCCAAAAGCCTTTGTCATGATGTCTATCAACTGTAACTTTGTAGAAACATGTTTTGGATTAATGACTCCACGAATGATATCATCCCGAATAAAATGACGCTCATACTCAATATGTTTGGTCAGAGCATGAAACACAGGATTGGCAGCAAGTTGTACCACAGACAAACTATCACTATGAATAACAGTAGGTGCCGAGCAATCAATACCAAGCTTGGGAAGCAATTCTCGAAACCTTTTGATCTCACAAAGCGTATCCGCCATTGCTCTGTATTCAGTTTCAGCAGACTAACGAGAAACAACATCTTGTTTTTGAGTCCGCCAAGAGATTGGAGAACAACCAAGCTGAATGAACCATCCAATCAAGAAACGTCTAGTAAGAGGACAACCTACCTAGTCGGAATCACACCAAGCAGTAAGAACTAGAGGTTGATTAGCATGAAGAAGAATACTTTGTCCCGACACATTTTTCAGGTATCGAACAACACGTAGAGTCATGTCCCAGTGTTCAGCCTTAGGATTACTCATGAACTAAGAAAGAATGTGTGCCAAATAAGATAGCTAGGGACGAGTAATGCGAAGATATATAAACTTTTGTATCAAGCGACGATAACTTGAAGGATCAGGAAGCATCTCGCCCTCAGCTAGTGCGAGCTTATGATTTTGTTCTATCGGGAAGGAGACCGGCCGAACACCAAGAAGACTTGTATCACGAATAATATCAAGAACATGTTTCTGTTGAAATAAGTAAATGCCATCAGAACTACGAGCCACTTAAATGTCGAGAAAATGTTTCAGAACTCCAAGATCTTTTATATGAAAGTAAGAGCTCAAATAATTCTTGAAGTCAGAGATAACCTCGATAATTTTCCTGGTAATGATCAAGTCCTCAACATAGACTAAGACATGCAGAGTAGTCATTGGTGTAGACAAAATGAAGAGTGAGTAATCATTGATGATATGTTTGAATCTATAGTCTTTCAAAGCGACTCTTAATTTTTCAAACAGCGCTGAGGAGCCTGTTTGAGTCCATACAGAGACTTATGAAGACGAATTACATTTGAATTATCATTAGTATGAAACCCTGGTGGAAATTACATATATACTTCTTCATCTAAGTCACCATGTAAGAACGCGTTGTGAACGTCCATTTGATGTATTCCCAGTTAATTGAAGCAGCATGCTGAAGAAAAGCACAAACAGTTTCCATCTTAGCGATATGAGCAAACGTCTCGTTGTAGTCCTCACCTTCTGTTTGGTTGTTCTCGAGGACCATTAAACGAGCTTTATGTCGTTCCAGAATACCATCAACTCGAAATTTGAGACGGTAAACTCACTCAAAATCGAGTGTTTTCTTACCCAGAGGAAGATCTTTGACAATCTATGTACTTAAATCTTTACATGATACAATCTTTTTTTCATAGCATTGCACCAATATTCGTCAAGAACCGCACCTTTGTAGTCAACATGCTCAATAGAAGTAGTGATGGCCATTGCGTAAGCTTGATGATTTTCAGAAAACCAATCATTAGAGTGATAATTATCGATGGGATAAGGTGTAATGGTTGTGGTTCATGAAGTAAGACAGTGACGTAGTCAACTAACTTTATGGGAGGTCTACAAACCCGACAACCGCGACCAAGCTCTTCTCGAGCATAGTCAGGTGGCAAGGCAGATTTGGGAGTCGCTGATGGTTCCGAAGATGGCGAAGAAGTCTCGGAGACTCTGGAGGAGACAGAAATATTTTCATCAGGAGATGACAAAGTAGAAGACACTGTCTTATCAAAAACATAAGTAATTTGAGTCGGTTCAACTGTGGAGATTTGTTCCGGAGAATATGAACTTGGAACCAGATGTTGTGGAGAAGAAATTTCTGTGTCTAATTAGATATATGAATTTTCCTCATCAATCATATGTGGAAGAGAAGTAAATGGAGTTGTGGGATTAGACGCAAGAAACATGAGTGGCAAAGAAGATGACTGAGAAGAATGTTGACTGATATCCGAGAAAGGAAATGTAGTCTCACAAAAAACAACGTCGTGAGACACGGATACGACACCGGTTTGAATGTTATACACGCGCCAGCCTTTCTTACAAACAGGTAGACCAAAAATACAGAGGGATTTCTTTGAGGTGCAAACTTATCCCCATCGTGTTTTGGTTATGGACATAACATAACCATCCAAAAACCCGAATATGAGATAATGGAGGGGGACATCCATAGACAAGCTCAAAAGGTGTCTTGTCGTCAAGTAGATGTGATGGGGTTCGGTTTATCAGATAAGCTGTCGTGAAAGCACAGTAGCCCCAAAACTCAACTGACAATGAAGCTTGGAACGATAATGTTCGAGTCGTGTTTAGGATATGACGGTTGTTTTCGTTCTTCTTGACAATTTTTCGGGGAGTCCTAACACACGAAGTTACATGGATGATTCCTTTTTGTGCAAAATGATCCGCCAAGCATTTAAATTCGGTTCCATTGTCATTACGGACAATCTTTACTTGAGTAGTAAACTGTCTCTCTACTAAGTGCATCTTTCTTGGACAGTAATAGACATATCCATACAGCTCTTGAGTAATAATATTGTCAAAAAAAGTTAGAGCCACATATCGCAGATGTCCTATATGAAGAAACGGGTTCACACCTTTAACCAGTAGGCTCTGGCTATGGAAAGATAAGAACCTAATCCACCGGAGAACCACCTCCAAACCATCGATTTTTGGGTTCAAATTCGCAACATTCCAGTGAACTACTATACCCCCCGAGTTTATCACAGCTCTGGGTGAATTTGCGGGTCAAGTGGTTGAAGTTGCTTTTGACCCGAAAAAGCTCAAAGTCATGACTATGCCAGGGTCAAGATAAGACACGAGGTCTCCAAGCCCTTATGCCGGTCAAAGAAAGTGATACTACGTTCAGGTGAATCCTTTAACATCATGTATGATTACGAGAGGCTGAAAAAGATGTTACACCTGCCGGAGACTCATTCATGAACAAAGAAAATGCCCTATGTACTTGAAGAAGCGGCAAGATATGATGGGGAACAAAGATCTTAGGCTAAAGATGTTTAGAAGCAACATAAAAAGTTAATTAAAGACACAGATCCGTTGTTTGGTGTTTTGTCTGAAGATCAAGTTGGCGTACACCCATCCACTGGAAGACCAAAAATAGCCCCTGAGGTCCTCCAAGAGATGAGGCAGTATCTGATGGTGGCCAATGGAGCTGAAAGGATCATAAGAGAAGAGAGAGTCAAATCCTCTTTGGAAAGTATTGCAAAAGATCCGTGAGCAGAAAAATCAATCTTAAAATGGGAGCCACTTCCTCTAGTGACTACGGAGATTGAAAAAGGAAAAGGAGTGGTGTTCGACTTCTCTCAGCAATCAAGTAAGGAGAGTTCAACAAACTTACCTCCCCAAGGGCATAAACTTATGTCTTCAGCCACCAAAGCAGGAGTTTCAAGTCTGCCAAGAGAATGTGGGCATAAAGCTTTCTCTGGAGAAATCAATACTATCTTTTTGGAGGAAGAAGGAAATTCTAAAAATTTCTCAACGGCTTATGTAGCAAAGTCTTTAAGACCTAGCTATTTCGGGACAAATTTGAAGAAGAAATCAGTAAGGAGAAGGCCATATGATGCGTTTCCGCTTAGATCTGGGAGGTTTTTAGTCCCTTTTGTTGCTGGAAATCAGAGATCGATAGACTTTTGTTTGTTTTTCTTTTCTGATTGTATTTGAAAGAGATGGAATAGACGGAATAGATGGGATGGCCGATTTTTAGATGGAAGAATTCGATGGGTATGGA
>OVAN01011200.1:0-14940 GCA_900406275.1 Anastatica hierochuntica
TCTTAAAACTATGTATTCCCAAGAAAAACTCTCTCTCTATATGTAGCTAAATTAAAAGGAAAATTCAATCATTTTCTCTTACAACTATCTTGGGTATTCACTATATTAAAGATTTGGAGTTTATGGTAGGGTTTAAGGAGAATATGAAGTCTCTATTTTGACGGTTTTTCCGTATTCAGGACGTGGTAGTGGTGGGTACAGCGGTGGATGTGGTGGTGATGTGTACAGTGGTGGAACATGTGCTTCTATAGGTAGAGGTAGAGGAAGAGCCAAAAAAGGTTTATGTAAAGGAACAAAGCTTCAAGTTACACAATCAACTTCTCATGTTATTGAAGTGATGGTCATTACTGGTGATAAAGTTGGACAAAAAGTTTTGCTCCCTAGAATTTTGTTTCTCCTCCAGATGCAAGGTTTTCGTTTAGGATGAGGTGTCGACAATTTTCGGTCGTTATTGCATTCGCGATGACTATTAATAAAAGTCAAGGGCAATCACTTCAAAAGGTTGGTTTATATCTTCCTAAAACAATTTTTTCCCACGGTCAACTATATGTTTCACTTTCCAGAGTTCGGTCAAGATCTGGTTTAAAAATTTAAATAACAGACGAAGAAGGGAGACCTTAGAGAACAACAAAGAATATGGTCTATAAAGAAGTGTTTCAAAATATCTGGTATTTCTATATTACTTTGTGTTATTTAACTTTTGTAATTTTTACAGAGAAATTAAAAAAATGACGATACTAAATTTGCTCTGTTTTGTAGATTTTTCTGTAAGGTGGTCATGTGCTTTGGAAGATTCATAATGGACCGTTGACGATCTCCTAGATCCTGATATTGTGCTTTTCGTTTTTGAATTTTTTTTTTTACAAGATGAAACTGTGTTTTAAGACTAACAACTACAATGAATTATTCAAGTTAACTTATAACCAATACATCATCAATATTTTTCTTTTAGGGATCAATTTTTTCAAAAATCGTCATGCCCTTGCATCCGCACGGACCACCACCTAGTTGTTGTAATATGATGAACGTGTCAACATTAACCAAAAAGAACAGTAACGTATTGCGCTTTTGAGTTTTCAGATCACCACCTAATGAATTTACCAAGTTATCTCAATTCAACAAAACTTTACCTCGATGAACCAAATAATATAATTTACCAGTTCCTCTTAAGTGATTTACCGTGGTCGTTGATGGAGGTGGTACCCACCGTACCCGGTTCAAAGTAAACCGGTCCAAAAACCAATTAAAGAACGAGGACGCTAGTGGACCGCTAAGGTCCGATAAGAAAAGGCCGGCCCTCTACGCTAAGAAGGAGAAAGGCCCACACAATTCAAGCAGGAGGTGGATCGAAACTGGCGAATCAACATTAAATGAGAAAAATTAATACGAATTAATTGGGCGGTTACAAGGAGAAGTGAGGATAAAAGGAAGAGAGGGAGTTCGAGAATAGGAGAGAAATTTTGGAGAGAAATTACGAGTTATCAAACTCTCTACTCTTATCCTAAAATTATCAATAAAATTCATACTTCTTCCTAAGCTACATTGCAAATCACATACCCCATATTCTTGTGTGGATTTCGGATCCAACAATTGACGCTAGAAGGAGGGGTGATTCCGCTTCGCTACATCAGTATTCCACGTAAGTCAGTGAAAGTTTTTTGGTTATCTTTCCCTTTTTTCCTTTTTTGCAGGAAGTCATGTCTGGCGACAATGGAGCCGATGGGAGAACAAGCCCAACTCTCCCAGGGGTACACGTTGGCGACAACGTTAACACGACTGCTGAGATTCGGGAGCAAGAGCAAACCACCCCAGCGTTCTACGCACAGGCGGCGTTAGACCTGGTCCCGGAAAACATGTGCGGCATCTTTGCCCTGCTGGTTGACAGGACCGCTAGACAAGAAGAGCAAGACCGAAGGTCGAGACAACGGCTAGAGGAACTGGCGCAGGTGCAGGCTACCCAGCTCGCGAGGTTGAATTCTTTAACTCCAACCTCACCACGCGAACTCCGGACTCTGGAGGCCCAACCTGAGAACGGCGCAACCCACACCGACCAAAGGTCTGGCGGAGATCGGGATCTGGGACAGCAAGACTCGGCTCTAGGAGGGTTGTCAGCTCATGCGGACACCGAGCTGCAAGTGCTAAAGCATACCTTCGCCCAGGCAACAGCCGAGCTCCGGACGATGCAGTCCCAGATCAACAAAGCAACCAGCTCGGCGCCGGAGGTTCATCGAGTCATTGAGGAAACCCAAAGGACGCCCTTCACAAGCCGAATCGTAGGCGCGACTATTCCAAGCATCAAGCTCAAGATCGCACCCTACGAGGGTAAAACAGCCCCTCGAGCTCACATGACTGCATTTTGCATCGCGATGGGACGGAAAAAATTCAATGAAACCGACAAGAATGCCGGATACTACCAACTCTTCGTCGAGAACTTTTCCGGCGCGGCTTTAAACTGGTTCTCCCGCCTAAAGGCGAATTCCATTGATAGCTTCAATGAGCAATCAACAGCCTTCATCAAGCATTATTCCATGTTCATCGAGAAGGGAGCTTCGGATGCCGACCTCTGGACAATAACCCAAAAGAAAGACGAATCTTTACGATCGTTTTTGTCCAGGTTCAAATCAGTTATTTCTAACGTGGTCGTCAGTGACGAAGCGGACATCGCAGCCTTACGGAATGCTCTCTTGTACAATTCACGCCTTCGAGAGGACCTCATGCTTAACCGACATACTTCCCTGGAGGACGCTCTCCACCTAGCTTCAAGGTTCGTAGAAATTGAAGACAAGAAGAAAGCATATGCGGAGAAGCACGCCTCGACTACAAAGACAACGTCCAAGGAGAAATCAAGGGAGGAGAAAGACACCAAACGGTCTTCCGGCGGACACCAACCTGAAGGAAGCAGCTCAAAGCATAAGTCGTTTCAGATATCGAACCCACGAAATTCGGACCAGAGCTCGGGAGCTAACTCTAGCTACATGCCCAAGTCAAACACCTGGACACGAAGCGATGAGACCAAGACCTCGAAGAAGTTCTGGGAATACCACAATACCTCAGGCCACACAACGGAGGAATGTTACGGGTTCAAGCAGTATTTGTTTAACAAGTACAAAGCCGAAGAGTTGGCTAAGACAAACGATGACCATGAGAGAGCGCAACCTCACAATGACATGGAACCACCAAAACGAGATCGGGAAACAAGGCAAGTGGAAAAGGCAGAACCTCCCACGGCTCGGAAGTGAACTAATATGATAATGGGACCAAGCCCTTTCTTCAACGACACAGTCCGGTCAATAAAAAGTTACGGCAGGCAGGCGAACTCGACGACCGATGACGTGCAGGCGGCAATCAGAGAAGATACCGTAATATAATTCTTAGAATGGACAACCAGGGGCATCGCGTGCCCTCATAATGACGCCTTGGTGCTCGATCTCATGATTGAGGACTGCGAGATAGCTAGAGCCTTAATTGATTCAGGCAGCTCGGTGAATATCCTCTACAAGAAGACGCTCGATAAAATGGAGATTCTGGAGGAGCACATAAAGAAATCGAAGCAACCGTTAACTGCCTTTAATGGCGCTACCACGATGTCGATAGGGACAATAAAGCTCAATACATTCATAGGTGGTGTCAAGATGGAGACCAAACTTACGGTGGTCGAAGCTCCAGACATATACAATGTGATATTGGGAACCCCTTGGATTCATTCAATGCGAGCAATCCCATCCACCTACCACCAGTGTATAAAGTTCCCTACCGAGCATGGAGTAGTAACCGTACACGGGAGTCAAAGGACGGCGAGGTTATGATATGTTAATAAAAACAAACTACGCCGATCCCAAGCGCAATACATATTTCAAATCCGAGCTCCGGAGTCGAGTCAGCAAAGTTAGGCAGATATGTATTGACCCCGACAACCCCGACCGAGCGAACCTTGAGAAAGAAATTTTCAAGGAGTTGGTGGCATTCCTTAAGGAGAACAAGCACACTTTTGCCTGAACAATAGACGACATGTCGGGGATAGGTTTGGACATCACATTTCATGAGCTTAACGTCGACCCGACCTACAAGCCAGTTCGTCAAAAGCGGAGGAAGCTCGGGACAGAAAGAGCAGAGGCGGTCAACGCGGAGGTAGAATGGTTGCTCAAAGTCGGTTCAATCATTGAAGTTAAATACCCAGACTGGCTAGCTAACTCAGTGGTTGTCAAGAAGAAGAATGGTAAATGGCGAGTATGTGTAGATTTCACCGACCTCAACAAGGCATGCCCAAAGGATAGCTTCCCTCTTCCACACATATACCGGTTAGTGGAGGCCACAACCGGAAACCAGCTACTATCCTTCCTTGATGCCTTCTCGGGTATAACCAGATACTCATGCATCCTAACGATAGAGAAAAGACGGCCTTTGTGACCGACAGAGGACTCTACTACTACAAGTTGATGCCATTCGGACTAAAAAAATGCGGGAGCAACATATCAGAGATTGGTGAACAAGATGTTTTCCGACCAACTTGGAAGGACAATGGAGGTGTACATTGATGACATGCTTGTCAAATCATTGCGCGAAGATGACCATGTCGGCCATTTATGAGAATGTTTCTCGGTCCTCAACAAATATGGCATGAAGTTGAACCCGAAAAAATGCACATTCGCCGTCACCTCCGGAGAGTTCTTGGGGTACCTGGTGACCCAGCGTGGGATCGAAGCTAACCCCAAGCAGTTTTCCACTATCATGAAAATGATGTCGCCAACCACAATGCGGGAAGTACAACGGCTTACAGGACGGATAGCGGCCCTAAGCATGTTCATTTCCCGATCTACCGACAAGTGTCTCCTGTTCTACCAGAAGCTTCGCACCAACAAGAAGTTCGAATGGGACGAGTTGTGCGAAGAAGCATTCGCTCAGTTGAAGACATACCTGACCACACCTCCGATATTATCCAAACCAGAAACTGGCAAAGTATTGTATCTATACATAGCGGTGTCCAGCGCGGCAGTTAGCAGAGTCTTAGTCCGGGAAGAAAGCAGCAAACAAAAGCCCATCTTCTATATCAGCAAGTCTCTAGCATATGCCGAGACTAGATATATGGTTACCGAGAAACTGGCACTCGTTGTAGTCACATCAGCACGGAAGCTTCACCCATACTTCCAGTCTCATTCCGTTGTCGTATTGTCCAACCATCCACTCCGCACCGTACTCCATAGTCCACACAGTCAGGACGTCTAGCCAGGTGGGCAATCGAGCTTAGTAAATACGACATCGAGTATAAGCCCAAGACGACGCTGAAATCTCAAATCCTGGCGGATTTCATCACCGAGATATCCCCAGAACCGACCTCAGAAGAAGAGGTTCCGGGCACCTGGACTCTGCACGTGGATGGTTCTTCGTCCACTAAGGGGTCAGCATTGGGGTGCAACTTGTCTCCCCAACTGGTGAGACCCTAGAGCAGTCTTTCAGGTTAGCATTCCTTGCCTCCAACAACGAAGCGGAATATGAAGCGCTGCTCGTCGGGCTCCGACTTGCACGAGCAGTGAAAGCAAAGAAGGTCGGCGTATTCTGCGATTCCCAGCTCGTCGCGAATCAGTTCAACGGGGAATACGAGGCTCGGAACGACCGCATGACAGCGTATCTAAAGCTGGCACAAAGAGAAGCCGCGACATTTGACGAATTCTCTCTGACCAAGGTGCCACGCAAGTACAACTCTGCCGCAGACGCACTAGCCGCGCTGGCCTCAGCCTCTACGGACAATCTTAACCGTACGATTCCGGTGGAGACTTTGTCCAGATCAAACATCAGCGAGATTCTAGATGATCCAAGCTCGGAGACCCAGGGTGACCAACTGGACAACCGGAAAGCGAAGGCTCTTCACGAGGACAACCTCGACGAGGACCACGACGCCGTCGCCCTTGAAGGAATTGGAGAAGGAGACGACTGGAGAAACGAGATAAGGAGTTACATTGCTGACGTCACTGTCCCAGATAACAAATGGCAAGCTCGAAAGCTCACGCAACAGAGTGCATGTTACACTTTATTTGAAGATAAGATCTTCAGAAAGAGTGAAACAGGTGTATACATGTACTGCGTGCACGGAGAAGATGTGCGACAAATAATTAAGGAGGTCCATTCAAGAGTTAACGGGAACCATGCCGACGGCAGGTCGCTAGCACAGAAGATCCGCAAGAAAGGCTACTACTGGCCCACTATGGAGCGGGATTGTCAGGCGTATGCAAAGAAATGTGAACGATGCCAGAGGCATGCACCCATAATCCATCAACCAACCGAGCTGATGAAGTCAGTCATGACACCCTATCCTTTTATGCGTTAGGCAATGGATATCGTTGGTCCCCTGCATAAGTAGGATAAAAAGCAGTACATGCTTGTCCTCACTTATTACTTTTCTAAGTGGGTTGAGGCAGAAGCCTACGCCAAGATTAAAGATAAGTAGGTAATCGACTTCCTGTGGAAGAACATCTTATACCGACATGGGATCCCGCATGCAATCGTTACGGATAACGGCTCACAGTTCATCTCAAAAGATTTTGAGCATTTCTGCTCGGTCTCCAAAATCACAATCCAATATTCAACACCCCACAATCCCCAAGGTAATGAACAAGCCGAAGAAACAAACACGCGTATCGTTGAAGGTCTCAAGAAACGACTGACCACCAAGAAGGAGAGCTGGGCTTTCGAGCTAGATGGAGTATTGTGGTCACACCGAACCACGCCACGTCGGGGCACCCAACAGTCACCCTACTCCCTCGTGTACGGCGTTGAAGCGGTTATACCTGCTGAGGTACGAGTGCCAACACTTCGCCGTCAGGTCCTTCCCGCAGATGAACCTACCAACGACGAGCTATTAAGAATCAACTTAGACACGATCAGAGAACAGCGGGAGCTCTCCTTTGTCCGCCTTCAAGCCTACCAAAACCAGGTTGCCAAGTACTACAACAAGCATGTCAGCCCACGCGCATTCCAAGAAGGAGACTTGGTCCTCCGGCGAGTGGTCCAGAATACGTCAGAGTAACAGGTCGGCAAGCTCGGAGCAAGTTGGGAAGGCCTTTACAGCATCGCCAAAACATTGCACCCAGGGATTTATGAACTTCTCCGCATGAACGGCACGCCGGAGCCTCGTCATGGAGCTCTGTGAACCTGAAGAAGTACTATTGTTAAACTTCCTATTTGGGTGAGCACGAGACGCGCAAAAAAAAAAGACAACACCGGTCCCCTGGACCTCAATGTATCGAACTACGGAAAAGCTTGATCCCTCCGGGGTACGTAGGCAACCCGTTGTGGGCACAGCTGTTATAATAAAAAAATATTCTTTTGAGAACAAATTCGTGTTCAAGTCCTCTATCTTACAAAGCTCGGTTGTGTCGGCGCCCTGGCCAGGTCCCCCGACCACTGAGTTAGCAGTGCACTTCTCATAAGTGCCTAGGTGAAACGACACCATGGATGTGGAAAGGCAACCACTGAACGGTTCCCCCACAGTCCAGTATGACTTAAGCATACTCTCATAGGAAAGCCAAACCACGTCCGCAGAACACTCAAAGGGCAAGTCACAACCTTTTACTTAAGGATGATGCCTTGGGTGTGGCACGGGATAAGCCAGCACCGCGCTGCGCCCTAACGCCAAGTCCTAAAACAGGGTAAGCCGAGAACATTCCTCGTGCCTATGTTCGCTACTAAAGATAAGAGTGAACTCAGTAAGAGGGCCCTCGCGTTCCACAAGTAAATGGAATTATAGGTACAACTGCAAAATTCTCCTTTGTTTACGTAAAAAAACAAAGGGAGAAACAACGAAATAGAAACTTGGGCATACGGTAGGATGGGATTCATCTATGCCATGTCCTAGGCATCAACAATGCTTTCGTGTGCCGGAGCTGATAAGCTTCAGACTGAAGTGAGAAGTGCTTTTGGTAAGGCTCTTGGTACTTGTGCAAGATGCTTATCTTCCGAAGGCTTATTGTACGGCTAGAGTCAAGTCTCCTGGTTATCAATGATCGCTATTAGCAGAGGTTGTGCTAATTATACTAGACCAGAACAGTCTAGAAAGACTGTTCCGAGCTATGATCTGCAGACTAGTCAGCAGAGAGAGCTAGATGGATTGAGGTTAAGTAAAAAGCTAAGTGAAGCAAATCGTTAAGTTTTAATCTTAAAGCTTTGGATAAAAGCCTTTCCAGGCACCAAAGGTTAGGTTCAAAAAGGAAACACCAACAAAAAGCAAATGAAAGTCTAGAAATTACAAAAGGAAATGTCAAGGCCACAGGCGGCCTATCCTTGGGTCTCTTCTTGGTCCTTGGCAAGCTCGGAGGCGACGCTAGGAGAGATGGCAGCAACGTTGGAGCCAAATTGGTCAATCTGAAGAGCTGAAGGAGCGGGCAGGTCGCCGGCAACAGCGACAGTAGGAGTCTCCACGGCAGGTGCCAAGGCTGGAGCAGTTGCAGCCGAGACTAGCTCGGAGGGGTCAGCAGCTGCGGAGGAGACCTCGACCTCAGCAGGAGCAGGAGTGGGAGCAACGAGGGCGGCCAGAGAAGACCCTTCAAAGCTATCTGACACTAGGGAGACCCGAAGGTCTTCAGCTTGGTTAAGCTCAATGATGTCCATTTCATTGAGCTCGTCAGCAAAGCCCTCAAGTGTCGCCGTCATGTTTTCCTTCTCGGCATCGAGGTCGGGCTCAGTCCCTTTTGCTTTGTTCTCCTTAATCTTGTCAATGAAGTCAGCTCGGGCCTTGGCTTGAGACTACAAGAGGGCATTCTCCTGCACGAGCTTCGCGTCCTCCAAAGCTCGCTCAACCCTCATGAAGCGAGCCTTGTACTTGGCGGCTGCTTCCTTCCTTGCCTCTTTGGAGGCCTTCCGAGCTGCCCTCTCAAATTTGGGCCTTAAGACGAGAGACCGTTTCCTCATGAGCCTTGGCGGCACAGTCATGACGCCACGACAGGTCGGAGAATTTCTTCTCTACCGCCTCCAGCTTGGCGTCCATCCGCTCCTCCTCCCTTTGAGCCTCGCTACGAGCTTCCTGAAGCTCATTGAAGATCTCATCAGCATTGTTCTTGGCCTCAACCAAGCGAGTTTCCATCTCCTCTATCTTCTTCCGGGCTTGCTCCTCGGATGCCTTGAGCTTCCCAAGGGCTTGGGACCAGGATGCCTCAAGGGCTTCATTCTTAACTTCGACCTCGGCAACCTTTTGGGCCATATCCTTCAGCTCGAATTCCCTTTCGGTAGCTAGCTTGACAGCCTTGTTGCGCATACCCTTCTCAACATCCAGCACGGCACGGTCCACGTACCATTGCGACTTCATGCGACTCAGCTCCGCCTCATACTACTGCCGGAGGCGGTTGAAGAAGCTCATTCCCTGAAACGCAAGAGGCACGAGTTAGGAAGACTTAAAGAAAAGCAGCGGAAGTAGGAGGCAGGGAAGTTACCTCCGTATAACGAACGCAGAACTCCTGGTAGGAGTTTGTTTTCAGCAGGAGCTTCTGTGGAGGGGCTGGGCTATCAGTGAGGTGGGCCCCTTCACAGGATTCCACAGCAGCGTCTCTTCCGTGTCTAAGGGAAGAGGGCTCAGGGAGGTCGAACCTTATAGCTAGGCCAGCATCCAGAGGCTAGGAAGAGAGGGTCGCAGGCTCCGAGCTCACGGGAAGCCCTTTGTCTTTCGGTTTCCTAGGTTCTGACCTTGGCGGATCAGAAGACCTCCTCTCTTCCGACCTACGGCGGTCAGATGTGCCCCTCTCGCCCTACCTGCTCAGGCTGGAAGACCTTCCCTCCTCTGTGCGCTGTCTCTTTGAGGAGCCTACAGAGGGGGAGGGAGATCTCTTCTTAGAAGGGGGGTCACGGGCTCGTGGATCCTTCTTGCCCGAGCTCCCTGTGGGCCTCACGGTACTCTCCTTCTCCTTCCTCTTCCTTGCGGCATCACTGACCACAGCAAGGGAGGCCTCACGGCCTGAGGACTGAGCAGCAGTAGGAGCTTTTGGAGGAGGACGGGGCATCAAGCCGGTAGCAGCAGTTGGGCCTGCGTTCCCGGGAGTCCTCTTGGAAGCGGGAGCCCGCTCCCTCCTCTCAGGAGGATCAGCGACCTGAGTGTCAAGGCGGCCTTCCTTTAGGAGCTGCTCCTTCTCGGTCTAGAGCCGGTCTTCCTCCTCTCTCTTGGACTTTTCCTCTGCGGCACTTGCCTCGGCGGTAGCTTCTCCGTCAGCTGCTCTTCTGTCAGCAGCAGCTTTCTCCTCTTCTGCCCTTTTGGCAGCAAC
The DNA here is from genome assembly GCA_900406275.1 of Anastatica hierochuntica. NCBI lineage: Eukaryota > Viridiplantae > Streptophyta > Magnoliopsida > Brassicales > Brassicaceae > Anastatica > Anastatica hierochuntica. The sequence goes on from OVAN01011200.1 coordinate 10,242, forward strand.
CTTCTCTTTCTCAGCATTCTTACGGCGAGCCTCAACAGCTCGTTGTTCCAAATCTGGGAGAACCACGGTGGGGCGCACCATCTCAGAGCGGAGGAGTTGGATCCAGAGAGGAGAAGGTGGTGGACGTTTTTCAGCTTTTGCTGCAACAACTCTAGCGACGCCTCTGGCGATGCGGTCAGGGGTGAAGAAGGCCCATGCTCTGTTGGGGGCTTGCTTCAGAAAGGCTACCACCTCTTTAAGATTTATTGAGAGAGAGGGCTTCTTGCACTCTGGAGCAACTGCAAAACAAGGAAAGGAAACCAGTTAGAGAGGGTAAAGACATGTAAGCATGGACAAGAAGCGACCTAAAATAGGTCGGCCACCGGGTTCTAGGTTCCACATCCGACCAGTGGAACCAATAAATTGCTCTGGCAACGAGTTGACATCAGCTAGGACGTAGAAGTACGCTTGCTCCCAGAGGTTGTTTTTACTCTCAGGGAACGTGACTAGCTACGGACGACCGGAGATGTAGTAATGCCCCGACTTGGCAGAGGCTTTGAAATTGGTAAGGAGCTCCAGCAATTGAACTCCTAGCTTCACGTCTCTCTCAGCAGCAATAACCATCAGACCGAGAATTGTCCTAACAGTCCCGACTGTTAACTGGGAGAAGGCAACGGTCGGGCGCCGACAGTACAGAACAAAGAGCTCCGACAGAGGGAAGAAGAGGTGGCTCTTGAGGAAGTATGACTCATAGAGACAGAAGAAGCCTTCAGAGGGAGTCCAGGGCCTCTCCGAATGAGTTGGGAGTTGAATGAACACCGAGTCAGGGATCCCACACTTCTCTCTCAAGGAGCTGATTGATTTGGGAGTGATGGTGGTCGACGCGGCGTTGAAGAATGGAGCAGCAGGAGCGATGGCCAGCGGCACCGCTGGAATCGCGTGATCAGGACTGGTCGCCTCAGTCTCACCTCCCCCTTGTTCGTCAATAAGAGTAAAGGGGGAAAATTCCTCCTTCTCGTCGGAGTTAGGACGGTAGATGGAAAGATCGACCGGGGAGGAGGGGAGAAGAGATCTTTCTGCGGAAGACCCTGGAGTATCTTTGACCATGAGAGACAAAGACACGGGGCCCTGGTCAGAGGATGACGTAGCCGCAGAGGCAGAAGGGCGTATCGCGGGCTTCTTGCGAACCAGGGGAGCAACATAGTCCATGGAAGCTTTGGAGGAACGGAGCAAACACAGTAGAACAGGGATCGCAGGGGACGAATTGCAGGAGGAAATATAGAAATCGCGAAAATAAAGCAAGCAGATAAGGAGAATAGAGAAAACGGAGCAAATCTTTTTCTTTTCTTCAAAGGGGAAGTCGAATCGTAATGAGGAGGGAAGGAAAAAGGTCCCACCTTTCAATGACACGTCTCTTGAGCATGGTGACGTGGGCGGCGGATTAGACGCGTCTGGGACCCACGATACAAATCAAATCTTTCCAAAATCTTGCTACAAAAGATCTCCAAATCAAAGCAAATCCGGTTCGTTAAAGGTAACTTGGATCGGTTTAATCCAAATCGGGAAATTCACAATCCACCTGCCTTAAGAGAAGTCAATCACGAGATCATGACCACGAGATCTCCGATCAGCTTCCATAAACCAAGTTTCGGGGGGCTATTGATGGAGGTGGTACCCACCGTACCCGGTTCAGAGTAAACCGGTCCAAGAACCAATTAAAGAACCAGGGCGCTAGTGGACCGCTAAGGCCCGGTAAGAAAAGGCCGGCCCTCTACGCTAAGAAGGGAAAAGACTCACACAATTCAAACCGGATGTGGATCGAAACTGGCGAATCAACATTGAATGAGAAAGATTAATACGAATTAATTGGGCGGTTACAAGGAGAAGAGAAGATAAAATGAGGAGAGGGAGTTCGAGAATAGGAGAGGAATTTTGGAGAGAAATTACTAGTTATCAAACTCTGTACTCTTATCCTAAAATTATCAATAAAATCAATACTTCTTCCTAAGCTACATTGCAAATCACATAGCCCATATTCTTGTGTGGATTTCGGATCCAACAGCCGTCTGAAAATTGTTGGTGGGCTAATTTCTTTGGATAAGGTGCACGTATAGCAATATTCGTGAGTTGGTGAGCGAATGTGATTTAGCAAGAGAGATTGCTGACTCTTTGTTGTTAGCTAATAACGCATGTGAAGTAGTAATACTATTTCATTTTACGCAATTCTCAGGATCTCAGCAATTTTCATAGCAAACAAATGTTACAGCAGAGATACTGGACACCTACCAGAAGTCATTGCAGGAGCATTTTCCTCCTTTGAAATGATGATATCGAGTCGCATCTCGGACTATAATCTCTCTTTCGGTTATCTCACTTATATGTTTTAGAACAACATGGCAATCTCCACAAACCCTTAGGTTTTTCACAATCCTTATTGGAGTTCCCGGAACAGCCTTAAGCAGTCCGTATGCAACAGCGGATCGCTCGCTGTGCCAAAACAACAGCTTTTCTTTCTCTTGCTCATCCATGTCGCGCAGGATCCAACTCGTATCAGGAACATAACCATTCCTTCTCATTTCTTCCTCCAATTTCTTTAGCAACCCAGATATCTCTTCTTTTAGAGGATGGGATGTTTCTCCTGCATAAAACACTTCGGTTTCTTTCCTGACCTCCACGCTACTGTACCCTGGATCTTTTCTAACTTCCATGTCTCCTAGTTTCCTTCTTGCTTCTGATACTTTTCCCCATAAAGAAGCACTTGCGTAGACGTTTGATAAAAGTATATAAGTTGATGGATCTTGTGGTTTAAAGCTCCTTAAGAGATGATCAGCGATTCTTACTCCCAACTGACCTTGTCCCTGGCGCTTGCAAGCACTGAGCAAAGCAGCCCAAGTTGGCTCATCAGGGGGAAATGGCATTGTATGAATTAAGTTCTCAGCTTCATCAAGGAGTCCAGACCGACCAAGAAGATCCAATAAACACGTATAATGCTGCAAAGATGGGCGAATTCCATAGTCCTCGGTCATTGATTGGAAAAGCTCACGGCCTTTAGCCACAAAACCGACATGGCTGCACGCGTACATCAATCCAACAAATGTGACCTCATTTGGATTCACACCATTAGTAACCATGTCATCGTACAAGGCTAATGCATTCTCAGCCCGTCCGTGCTGAGCCATTCCAACTATAAGCGCTGTCCAAGAAACTACATCTCTGTGGTGCATTCTACTGAAAATATCCCTTGCAGCTAGAACATCGCTGCATTTAGCATACATATCGATAAGAGCGTTACTAATAAACACACATGATTCAAATCCTAGACCTATAACCAATCCGTGAACCTGCCTCCCTGCTACCGAAGCCGCCAAATTAGCACAAGCGCTGACAATACTTGAAAGGACCAAAGGATCTAAAATGTCGACTCTCTCTCTCCTCATTTCGATGAATACGGAAAAAGCTTCAAGCCCGTTCCCACTCTGTACAAAACCAGAGATCAATGCAGTCCAAGAATATAAATTTTTGATTGGTAATCGTCTAAAAAGCTCCAAAGCCTCTTCCTTTCTCCCGCTTTTAGCATATCCAGATACCATGGCAGTCCATGAGATGGTGTTTTTCAGTCTGATAGAATCGAAAACTGCTTTAGCACAATCAGGTAAACCGCATTTGGCGTACATGTCAACCAGGGAAGACTTAACGACATCATCGTGAGAATACTCAGAGACTATAAAATGGGCATGAACTTGCTTCCCGTGCTCGATAGATCCTAAGTTAGCACAGGCCTTAACAAGAGCCGAAAACACGAAATCATCCGGACGCAACCCACGGCTAGAAGAAAATAGAGAGAGCGTCTTACCAGAGAGACACGATTGATTAAGAGCTGTAAGAACAGAGGCCCAGGCGATATGGTCTCTGTGGGGCATTTCGTCGAACAGCTGGAGAGCATGTGAAGCGCATGCGGATTTGCCATAAACGTTGACAAGCGTGTTGGCCAACGGGCAACATTGAATGATTCCAAGCTTGACGATGTGGGCATGAAGAGCTTTGGCAGTGGTCAGGGTTCGATTTCTCGCGCAGAGCTGGAGCTGGTGAAGGTAGTGACGAATAAGCATTCACCAGCCGTTCTCGCTTATGATGTTTTAGTATAAAAGAAAACTGGGTCGACTAGGATGCTAATGAATCGAATAAGTGAGAAGCAACTTCATGTGTTCGGATAATTTTTTTTTTTTCGTCTAAAAGATTTCAATAAAACCAGAAAAAATACAACGGTGACTGCAAGTTCGACCATACAGAAAAGACAGAAAAGAAAGTCCACAACAGGGGAAACTAAGCGCTCAACAGGGGAAACTAAGCCCACAACAGGGGAAGCAAAGCCCACAAACGGGGAGACCAGTAGAGAATAGACTAAAACGTAAACACGAAGTACTAAAAAGAAGAAAACGTGGTTCTAAGACTGAAGCACCAGAAACCAACCAAAGGACAAGGCTCCAAGCAACTTGAGCACAACGCCAAGTAACTTGATAAGGGAAGAACTACGGCAACGAGAGACATGAAGCTTGATCCAAACCTAACTCTGAAAGGCTAGAAAACCACTCCAACCGAAAGCCGTAGACACAGAGACACAAGCCAGAATGAAAGGGTCAATGCTCAATCACCCCAAAGGCAACAACCAATCAAAAAACAGGAACCCGAAACTAGTCCAGACTCGAGGGTAACCTAGAAA
>OVAN01011201.1:0-14938 GCA_900406275.1 Anastatica hierochuntica
AGCCCATGTGCACACACTTTCTCATTAGGAATAATATGAAGCAGATATAAACGTGCGCCACGTGGCATTCTCTGAAGTTTTTTTAAGAAACTGATGTGGCATACCTTATAGTGTAGAATTATCACATTTTAATTAGTTAGATTTTGTTGTGAAGAACTACTAAACAAGTACTTTTTATGAGAGGGACTTGTGGCCTAGTGGTCAAATGTCTATTTTACCAATCCAGAATCGTTGGTTCGAATCTCGGTCGCATATATGTGCGCGTATGTCCCGTATGCGGGATTACGGGCTACCGGATCAGCCCATTGTGATCCGGATTCTTCCATAGTGAGGTTAAAATTCTCAGACTTGGGAATAGGGCTACCGGATCGGCCCGTCGTGGCACAGATTGCGGAAAAAAAAGTCCTTTTTTATTGGTAAACAAATCCCTATTTTACATGTTGAAGAACTCATGGCGTGATTGGTGGAAAATAAACTAAAGTGAGAAAAAGTGAGAGGAAAAAATAAGTGGGAGAAAAATATTGAAATATTTGTTACTCCACTTTCTTTCATTTTTTTGTGGAGTAAAAGTTAGTAGTAAAAATGGAGTAAATTGAAGAATTTTTTTCTCTCTCTCTCCACCTGATTGGTGCTAAATTGGAGTAAGAGGGAGTAAATTTTATTTACTCTGCTTTTTTTTTACGCCAATCATATTTATGAGTCACACCCTCAATCTATTCGTGTATTTTTTGTCGACCAATCATGTTTAGTCAACTAGAAATAGCCATTAAAACTCAATATTGTTTGACTAACCAATCATGAAACAATTCTTATCGCAACTAAAAGAAAAACTAGCTAGGATACTATTAGTCTATAGTATTCTATAATGTATTTATACTTTAGTCTTAGGTACATACAGTTAGTTAGATATTCATACTCATACTGATACTTGTATATATAATGTGTACAATGTTATTGATTCATTTAATGCGAAATATCTTGCTTAACAGCTTTTTTACAACTATCATAGTATCAGAGCGAAGAAACACCTGAATTTTAGCTCTGATCGTCTTATGCGTCATATTTTCTCATTCTTTGACCTAGATTTTTCGGAATCTTCGCCGGAAATCATTTTCTTCTTCTTCTCGCAGCTTATTTTTGAAGTTGCTATTTCGATTTTCGATTTTGTTTTCCTTGCGATTGATAATCTTTTTCGATCGAGATCATGGGAAAACGAAATTACAAATCGAAATACCAAACATCTTCTCCAAATCTGCAGGAAGATATTACATCTCCAGATCTCTTATCAAAAGGATCTATGAGACATCACGATAAGGATGTCGCATCTGGATCTATGGATCGAGTCTTCGCTGGATCTAAATCACCTCAGATTCCAACTCAGTACAAATCATTTGATCAAACTCTTTTGCCGGATAATCATCACAGTCCTTACTATCTTCATAGTGCGGATCATCCAGGTTTGAATCTAGGTTTTGAAGTATTAGATGGATCTAACTTTAGAACATGGATAGTTGGAATGACTGTGCGTTTAGAAGCGAAGAATAAGATAGGATTAATAGATGGATCTTTACCTCAACCTGATGAATCAGATCCATATTATAGGATTTGGTGTCGCTGTAATAGTATGGTGAAGTCCTGGTTGTTGAATGTTGTGTCAAAGAAGCTATGCACGAGTATTCTCTATTTCAAAGTAGTTGCTGATATGTGGAAAGATTTGTATACTCGTTTTCATAAATCTAATCTTCCACACTTGTATAAGCTTAGGCAGCAGATGAATTCCTTGAGACAATGGAGTATGGATTTGTCTTCATATTATACTCAGATGCAAACACTGTGGGAAGAGTTGGCAAATATAAGAACAATAGCTCAAACTGTTGAAGATTTGATAGAGGAAAGGGAGATTAACAGAAACATCGATTTTCTTATGGATTTAAATGATTCATATGACAACATTAGAAGCAAAATCCTTATGAAGAAGATATTAACTTCCCTTTCAAAAATATACAATCTCTTGGATCAAGAGGATAGTCAAAAATTTGCTAGACTTGTACCTCACGTGGTGTAGCTCCAAATGCATTTCAAACTCAGATAGCTCAACAACCAGCAACTTTTCAAGTTATGTCTCAAAAGCCGAGAGTTGTTTGTAGCTATTGTGGATACTTTGGTCATATAGTGGACAGATGCTACAAGAAACATGGTTACCCACCTGGAATGAAGATCAATGGGTATAAAGGAAAATTTCAGAAACAAATGCAACCTTCTCAAGTTCAAACATCTCAGACATCTCATAATCAGTAGATATCGACAAATATGGTTGTGGTTTCAGAAATTCCTAATGCTCCAGGGGTTGTGGTACCAGTTGAGAATCAACAAATTTCTAAGGTCATTTCAACTGGTATGAATTCAACATCTAGTCTTTTTACAACAGACCAACTTCAGCAATTCATAGCTTACTTCAATTCACAACTTCAAGGCCATAGTAGCACATCACCTTCTCAAGAAAATTTCTTTGTTTCTTCTTCAGTTGTACCATCCACTTCTAAAGTGTATGGTACTTTCTATACTCTTTATTCTTTTCCTTTTGTTGGCATGTCACCTCTGTATTCTCCTGGTCATGCTGTTATTTCTAGTGACTCTTGGATCATAGACTCAGGTGAAACCCACCATGTTTGTCATAATCGATCCCTTTTCTATGACTTTTCAAATCTTGATAATACCTTTGTTAATCTTCCTAATAATATCTCAGTGAGCATTATAGGAATATGTACAGTGGTTCTTAGTGATAAAATTGTTTTGAAGGATGTGTTATTTGTTCCTGTTTTCAGATTTCATTTGCTAAGTGTTAGCTGTTTGACTCATGATTTGAATTTTATGGTTAGTTTCACATCTAATTCTTGCTTAATACAAAATCTTTCACGGGAATTGATGATTGGCAAGGGTAGTCAAGTGTCCAATTTATATGTTCTGCATTCAGGTTCTTTGTTCTCTGCTTCTGATTTTCCAGGTAACAATGTTATTATTTGTTCTAGTGTTATGGATGTTAGCACATGGCATACTAGACTAGGACATCCATCTCGGTCTAAAATAGAATTTTTAAGGAAAAATTTATCATTACCTTCATCAAATATTAATAAAGAACTTTTTCATTGTTCAGTTTTTCCTTTGGCTAAACAAAAGCATTTACCTTTTGATTCACATAACAATATATCTAGTGAACCTTTTGCATTATTACACATTGATGTTTGGGGTCATTTTGTTGTATCTACTACTGAAGGTTACCATTATTTTTCTCACCATTGTTGATGATTGTAGTAGAGCAACATGAGTATATCTTTTAAAAGAAAAATCAGATGTGTTGACTGTTTTTCCTGATTTTTTCACTTTACTGGAAAAACAATTTGATGCTAGAATTAAGGTTGCTAGGTCTGATAATGATCCTTAGTTAGCTTTTAAGGATTTTTATCTTTCCAAGGGTATTATCTCGTATCATTCTTGTCCTGAAACCCCTCAACAAAATTCTGTTGTTGAGAGGAAACACCAGCACATTTTAAATGTTGCTCGATCCCTTCTTTTTCAATCTCATATACCTTTGGTCTATTGGGGAGAATGTGTCTTAACTGCAGTTTTCCTCATCAATCGATTACCTACTCCTTTACTTAAAAACAAATTCCGTTTTGAAATTCTCACCCACAAAGAGCCCAATTATCAGTCTTTGGAAACTTTTGGTTGTCTTTGTTACAAAAGTACATCTATAAAACAAAAGAGTAAATTTGATCCAAGAGCAAGAGCCTGCATTTTTCTTGGTTATCCTTCAGGTTTTAAAGGTTACAAGTTATTAGATATAAAGACTAACAACATTTCTATTTCTAGACATGTCATCTTTTATGAAAACATAATTCCTTGTGCTGTGAATTCTTCTCTTTTTTATACAGCTCATGCTTTCTTTTCTCCTCCTGTATATCCTGTTGATGGTTTGCATTCTGCAACATCTTCCTCTGATGATACATTACCTATGGCAACATCATCTTCTGGAGAAGGTTTGCCTTTGGCATCTTCTTCACATACACAAAGAAAACCTCCTTCTTACTTGCAGGATTATGAGTGTCATTCTCATTCTCTTTATCCCCTTTCCAGCTATCATACTCAAGATAAGCTTTCACTTTCTCATTCTATTTTTAACAATTCCATTCTCTCTTCTGTTGAGCCCAAAACTTTTATTGAAGCAAAGAAATTAAAAGAGTGGTTTGGTGCTATAGATGAGGAGTTTGTGAACTTGGAAGGCTTGGATTCTTGGGATATTTGTAGTCTTCCTCCTGGTGAAGAAACAGTAGGTTGTCGTTGGGTGTTTAAAGTGAAGCATTTGGCTGATGGTACAGTAGAAAGGTACAGGGCCAAAATAGTCGCTAAATAATACACTCAACAGGAGGGACTTAATTTTGTTGATACTTTTTCTCCAGTAACAAAAATGGCAACTGTCAAATCAGTTTTAGCTTTGGCTGCTAAGTTACAATGGTCTCTTAGTCAATTAGATATTTCTAATGCCTTTTTGAATGGAAATTTAGAGGAAGAGATTTATATGGTGTTACCACCTGATTATGCTGAGAGACAGGGGGACTCTCTTCCTCTTATTGTTGTTTTGAGATTGAAGAAGTCTATATATGGTCTCAAACAGGTGAGCCGCCAATGGTATCTTAAATTCTCTTCAACTTTGGCTTCTTTGGGTTTTCAAAGAATTCATGGAGAGCATACTCTATTTGTCAAATCATATGATCAAGTTTTCATATTGTTGTTGTTTATGTGGATGACATTGCCATTGCATGTAACAATGATGATGTTGTTGCTTTGTTGAAGTCTCAACTCAAAGATCATTTCAAGCTTCGAGATTTAGGACCTTTGAAGTATTTCTTAGGTTCAGGGCCGGTCCATACTTTCCAAAAAAGTTCAAGGACCCTTGGCCAAAACCAAAAAATTTAACAAAAAATAGGAGAAAATTTTTTTTTGGTTCAATTTTTTTTTAAAATCGTCGGGGGCCCTAAGCGGCCGCTTAGGTGGCTTCCCCCTCGGACCGGCCCTGCTTAGGTTTGGAGATATCAAGAAATTCCTCTGGTATTTCTTTGTGTCAACATAAGTATGTTCTTGAGCTTTTGGAAGACATTGGTCTTCTTGGTTGCAAACCTTCTACAGTTCCTATGGATCCTAGTATCAAATTGTCTGTTGACTCAAGGGAATTGTATGAAGATGCAAGTGGTTATCGTCGTTTGGTAGGAAGGTTGATGTATCTTACCATTATCAGACCTGATATCTCCTTTGCAGTTAATAAACTTTGTCAGTATTCTGCAACTCCTAGACAACCACATATGCAGGCTGCTTACAAAGTGTTACATTATCTGAAAGGAACTGTTGGTCAAGGTTTGTTTTATGTTGTAGATTCTGATTTTCAGATCAAAGCTTTCTCCAATTCAGATTGGGATGCTTGCCTTGATACACGTAGATTGGTGACAGGCTATTGTATCTTCATTGGTAACAGTTTGATTTTTTGGAAGTCAAAGAAACAAGATGTCATTTCTTGTTCTACAGCTGAGGGAGAGTATAGGGCCATGTCTATGGCTACTATAGAGATTTTTTGGCTGTATAGGTTGCTCAATTCTCTTGGGATTACTTCTAAGAAGATTCCAGTTCTGTATTGTGACAATACTGCAGCCTTACACATTGCTAAAAATGTCGTATTCCATGAAAGAACCAAACATATAGAGCATGATTGTCACCTTGTTCGTGAAAAGGTGGAACAAGGCATCTTGCAACTTCTTCATGTCAAGTATGTGGATCAGCTTGCGGATGTGCTAACAAAACCGTTGTACCCTACTCCATTTCATCATATCATATCTAAGATGGGAGTTTCAAACATTTACTCGCCATCTTGAGGGGGACTATTAGTCTATAGTATTTTATAATGTATTTATATTTTAGTCTTAGGTACATACGGTTAGTTAGATACTCATACTCATACTGATACGTGTATATATACTGTGTACAATGTTATTGATTCATTTAATGAGAAATATCTTTCTTAACAACTTTTCAACAACTATCAAATACACTTAAAATGTCGAAAGAATCAATGAGATATTGATATAGTAATAGAAGTCTTTAAAGAGATTTGGCTCGAAATTGGCTCGTTAAAGGCGAATATATTATCTGATCTCATCCTGATCTCGTAAAATGTACGGATCCCGACACTCAGAGTTATAAAAGAAAGGTCTAAATAATTCGAAACTAAACTGAGACATGGCCACACTTTCTTTCGCCGGTCTGTATGCTACCTTAAAAAGTTCTACAAGATTGGTGTTTAATATTCACTCAATACTAAAGATCAATTTCCATGGAAACATTGAAAGTACTCTCGAGAGAAGTAAGAAAATTATAATAGTAGGACCACAAGTAACAGACACATACGTATATATACACAGATTAATACATTTTGATTTATACAAATGTTTCAAATAATTTAAATTCAGATGACCTACTACACAATCTATTTACTATCCCTCAGGTCCTCAAGAGATCGCTTACGGGATCCCAAATTACGCTCCAACGTTTGTGGTGTCGGTGGTGTTCTTCCACGGCGGAAGAGCACTGCCAAAGACCTTGTTTTCCGGCAAAGATCAAAAACCTAAATTCAAACAAAATTTTTCAAGTTAAACCAACAATTTGTAGAATGAGATTGTTTTCTTCAGTCAGCTTAATCTTACAGAGGAGGCCTCAATCTCAGCGACGCCTTCACACCCTTTTCCTCCACCTTGTAATAGGTCACAGTATCGAACAGCCTCATTCACATCTTCGAAAACCTGTTTCGAGTGATAGAAAGCATAATCATTGGGGTTTTCATAAGGTTCTTAGAAAGTGATTTCATCATAGATAAAAGTACTTACAAGTACTCCATCTCGAATGTCTTCTACAAGCATATCGAATTTGGTTTCGCGTCTAGACTGCTTTTTCTGATTGTTGATCCTACGAGAGAACAACAATCCAAGCTCTTTCTCTACTTCACTGTTGGAAAACAGAGTTTGGCTACCGTTATACAAGCGCGAGTAAGACTAAACCGTAAATTAAGCTCGAGTGGAATGAGTTTGGAACCTGTGGTTTGTTCTTGTTTTCATAGTGCAGATCTGGTTTTCTCTGTGTGTTAGTACATACACTGGCTTGGAGTCTCCTCTCCATGGGTTAGACTCCAACACTGATGTAAGACACAGTTCAATAGAGTTGATCATAAAGATACATAGCACTAGAGGAGAGGAACAACACAATCAAATTCTTTAAGATGAACATTAGTTCGTTTAATCATCTCATCTTCCACAAACTTCAGAAAAATCAGTTCAAGAATGCATCGATGGAAGTATCAATCAATGAAACCAAGAGGATAAACAAACGAAAAACGCAATCGCAATCTCGATTCCACGATCTACAGATATGCAAATGAGACTGAAACGATCGGTGATTGAAGAAAAGAAGAAAGGGATTAAAGATGATTATACCGTCATAGCTGGTGGAATCAAACGTCTGTTCTAATTTTCGACGCATGTCGTAAGCACGAGACGAGACTTGCCTTACAAACTCATCGGAAGTTCCAGGGATCGTACCGTCTAAGTGAAGCGCCTTCTCAACTTCCTCGCTTCCTTCTTCATCGTCTGATCCTACTCCTCCGCCTTCGCCAGTCGATTTACAGCTAAACAAATGTGTTCTTCTCGGAATCGAAATCCGCCTCCCGGCAGTGGAAAATCTGTGAGGTCGAAGACGAATCGATAATGTTCGTGAAGTTGATACGGAGATCGAAGTAGCGGTGGTCGGAGGTAGTATTATGGAAGGAGATACATATGTTAGCGACTCCATAGAACTTCTTCCTCCTGCTCTCAGATATCGATTCGAGAAAATTGAGGATTCCTTTTCCCTCGGGTAGATTTTGTTTTCTCGGGAAAATTCAGTGGGAAGAAAACTTCTCGACGTAAACGACTCAACAAGAAAAATAAAATTTTTAAAAAATAATACTCGTGGAAGCAAAATTAACAGCTCTACTGATATTTTTCCTCTGGCGGGTCCCACAGATTTGGAAACCTTCTGTTTCCATCCGAGGGTTAACAAATTTTTCCTTTAGGAGTTAACTGATTCGAATCTTTGAATTAGAAATCACGCGTGTAATATTACAAAAGTTGCGTAGCGAGAGAGATATTATATAAAAGCTTTTCACTTCCATAGTCAAGAACTAGATGTGTTAGCTCCAGCTTCAGGAGAAGCTAAACCACTCGAAAAGGTTTCATCATCACCAAGCTGTGTAGACTCTTGATCAGGGAACAGCTCGAGTCGCAAAGAAGGAGCAATGTTATTTACATGGAGCCAAGTTAATTCCCATAAGCTATCTCCACCAAGGGCACTTCTTTGCAATAACACTCCTTTCGTCTTCATCACAAGCAATATGTTCTTGAGAAGCTCTGGCACCGATTCTTGAAGCTTGTCGCTTTTTTTGCCCCTTACTTTCACTTTCATGTATTTCTCCATCCGGGTTAGAACACCGAGCCACAGCTTGCAGAAAGTTGATAACTGAGATAGCTCTTGGAGTTGTTGAAGAAACACTTTTGAGAGAAGTTTGATTGCGAGAAGCAATGTGCCTTCCATGTTCCGATAGTCTTTCTGTGAACCAGAAGCAATCTCGAGCAAGTCATCTAAAACCGTGAAGATTACTTTGTCAAAGCATTGAGACCACATGCTGTTAGCTAGATTGATCCCTTCTACTCCGCCTAAACACTTTTGCAGTGACTGTAATGCGTGGTTTCGGACATCTTCTCTCTGGTCTAAACACACTTTTCTCAGTCCTTGAACAAGCCTTAGCCACATTTCCCCAATATCTTGTGACATCTTCGTGAAATCTTCCTCTCCCAAGTTTTCCTTAGCTGTGCGAGCCCATTTAGCCAAATATTCTAATGAATCTCCCATTAGATCAAGGGCGCGAATAGACCGTTCGGATTGTCCCACGCGGGATTCAGCAAACTGTCTTGCAGCATCAACACAGAGTACATAATTGGCTGCAAACAGGTGTGTTCCTTCAGACATAACAAAGGATAAGGCATTAAACCCTGCTTCAGAAGCTTCTGGGTGCCGCGCTGTGATGGAGAGTAACGATGTGATTGTTCTCCATCCCGCCTGAGACCTGATGTGATTAGCATTGGCTTTCACAAGACGGCTGACTTCAACTGCAATTTGCTCGCAATAGGCATCGGCAACACGTGCATCCAGTTTCAGCACAAGCTGAAGAGATCTCAAAAGCTCATCAGCTAGGCTTTCTTTATAAGGAAGCAGTCTCTGGCAGATCCGAAGTAGACCAAAAATAGCTTTCTCCACTAAGTTGCAGGGCATAACTGTTGACTGAGCAATAGAAGCTATGTGCTCGTAGACGCCTTGCCACAGAAGAACGATCCTGTCTCTGTTGTTAAGAGTGATTGCAATAAGCAATTCCAGGCAGAAAACTGCAGTATCCTCATCCTCCGGGGAACTGTTTCCTTTTTGAGGCCTACCTGCAGCCCAAATGAGAGCACGCGCAAGCTGAAGCAAAGATTCAGCTTGTAGGAACTTGCTTTCGGTAAATATGCTGTCAATGTGACATTTTTGAATCGTTTGGAGTGTTCGTTGATGAGCCGCAAGCTGTTGCTCAGTAGGCTGTGATCTTGGCTCTTCTGTATCAAGTGAAAGAAGCTGACTAAACCTTCCCATTAGTCCGGAAGATCTCCTCGGAGTTCCCATTGATTGTAGATGAGCTGAAGATAGGGAATTTGCGAGAGGCTTGCCCTGTCCTTGCTCAGGTGAAAATTCAGATTCATCCGCTGCATCACTGGCTACACGAGCTGGCAGAAGTCCAAGTTTATGTAGCCGTAAAATGCAGTCCAATATGTTCCTCCAACCTGTACGTATATAGTCTCCATATTTGTTTGCAATGGTAAAAATAGTGATAGTTGCCATCCTTGCCTTTGCGTCATCACCAAATGCCAGAACTGGTTCATCAACAGATGACGGATTCAACAGAGTTGTGAATTTGCAGAGAGACACAACCAGATCATCAAGCACATCTTCAAGATGGTGACAAGCAGAAATTTTAGCAATAGCCAAGAATCCATCGATGCATGTCTGATAAACGTCTGCATGTTCGGCATGGTCAAAAACAACTGATATAGCAGCAATGGTTGGACCAGACATGATAGCAAACATATCATGATCAAGATAAGCCCTTGAATCAGCCATAATATACGGCGCAGTTTTCTTAGATTTATGCATCAAATCAATCCAGCGGCTGGGAGTCATTTCAAGAAAGCCTGCACCTTGTTCTGGAGTAGTCCGGATCTCATTGTTGCAGATGGAGTGATAGAGTTCAGACAGAAATTCTCGAGGTAGATCATTTCCTCCATTGATATGCCTGTTATTCCGAATAAAATCCTCTTCTGTCATCTTTTTTTTTACTTGAACGTTGTGTTGATCAGTATTAAGCATGATGATAGAGTAAGATAACACCAGAGCCGCATCCTTGTTAGCAAGAATCTCAGGAGACTGCATATAATATCTTTCAGAGAACGCCTCGAGCACTCTCTGTATTTTCTGAGATTCTCCAGGCAACCTGAAAGTTTCCAAGAAGAGTCGGAGTGCTGTATCCAGATTCATGTACTGGAAATCAAAAGTTCCAGCAAACTCATGGAGAACCTGAACACAGAACTCATCGTGATTTCCAAGAAAATCCCCGACAAGGTTCTTATCAAGCCCAGCAGTATATCTGAAAAAGCAAGCTACACTTTGGGGATCGAGTTTGTCAGGCAAAAGATGTGTCCCCTGGAGAAACTCTAACCCCTTCTTTGGATCCCTGTTAAAATGATCAGCCCCAATCATTAACCTTCTCTTGATATATTTCCTCCTGCGTACAAATGAAACCCAGTGATTCGGATCGCTGTAATTGTCGCACTTCACCATCCAGAAAGGCGTGTACTCATCAAGGTGGACAGGACCTAAGTCCAAACCAGTCAATCCATTACTTATCCTCTCGGCCATTCCCTGAATAACAGCGATTAGGCCATCCAGAGCAAGAATGTGCATCGCGGACAAAGGACAATTCACAGGAAATGTGCTCTTTGATAGAAGATTAGACAGCTCCTCAAACACGTTGCTGCAAGTTATATCACAATCGAGATTGGCATACATCTCCACCATAAAACTCTTCTGTCTACAGAAGTTCACAAGAGCCTCCATGGCAACCTCTTGCTGCTGATATGAGGGGCCATATTTTCCTTGAGCAAGCCTTAGAATCACACAGGAAAAAAATGCCTCAAGCTGCAGTTTGAGTTCAGTCCGTAGATGTTGATACAAATTGAGCACAATGCTGCAAACCATCGAAAGAATAAGGGGGCTCATTGACAAGCCAAATTGCATCAAGTTACGAAATAATTCATCTTGAATTAGGCTTAGCAATCTTGGATGATGGCGGATGGACGATCCACCCAGTTCAATGGCTGAGTTGATCAAGTTCAATGCAAACAGAGGCACATCTTCATCAAATGCTATGGTGTTTGATCGGGCGCCCATCCCAACATGTTCGACCACATTTAACAAAGAGCATAAGAAGTGAAATATCTCGACCATACTTGGGACTCCGTATGGCTCTGTCATTATATGCAAATCATATGGAGAAGCCGGCTTTCTGCTTCCAGGCCCAGCTGGCCCATCTCCATCATCCATCAAACTTTGAGCACCAGATGCAAAAGTTGCCACAGATTTTTCAGTATCATACTCGGAATTAGTATTTCCATCCTCGACAGGTTTACTCACAATGGCATAATCATTGTCTACTCCAGCTTTCTGCGACCATGCAAAATACAATCACTAGTCATTGTACAATGGTAAACAAGTAAAATATAAATAAATGAAACAAGAGAAAAGGCATAAAATCCAGCATCTTTGAGGAAGTTCTTCCATATCAGATTAACTACTAACGAGCTGAAGATCTGCTGGTTCTAGCAGTGTTTTTTGCCTCACACTAGGAAACAATAAATTTCTATCTGAAAGAAGATAGGCGTCTCCAGAATTCTGAAGTCCTAAAGTAGGTAGCATATCGACATTTAAAGTTAAGGAAAACCTATTTTCCTCTGTCATTTCTGTTAAGGTAGAGATAGATTCTCTCCTCTTTCGTTTTTGTGAGGTTACAAGTGCAGAAACTAGCTACTGTACTATCGTTTTATCTTATAATCTCTGAACTTCCTACAAGAAATTTGTAATCAACCAGGAAGGAATAACAAGGATCTCAATATTATACCTCTTGTTTGATGCTTGCAACTCGGTTGACAAGTGAATTTTCTGTTCTATCAACATCTGGGAGATGTGCGAAGATACACCTCACTAGTTCATGCATCGTGTGGCGAGCTACACGTTGCAATAACTCACCTTTCATTCCTGCTTGGTGGACAACACGGAAACAAGTGTTGACGACAGTGCACACATGCTGGTTGCTAAGCATAACTGATGCTTTGTTTTGCATGCATGCCAGAAGAACCTGAAGAATCTTCATTAGCACAACCTCTTCTGATGCAGGATCTGTCACCTCAAATCGGCAGCTTGTAACAGAATCAACAACCAAGTGCATAGCGTCTTCAATATTTGTAGTGTTTTGATCAATTACATTCAGATTCAAGATCTTGTAAACTGATGACAAAGCAATGCTGGTTATCGGTGCTCCAGTTTCATCCGACCGTATCACATCAAGAAAAGGCTGAAGATACAGCATGGGACTAATTGTATGCCAAGGCTGGTTCCATGAGAACACCTGTTTCCTAAGGGATTTAAGTGACTGAATCAAAGAGTGTTCTAATTGATCATCACCAGACATGTATCGACCTCCCCATCTTACATTTCTTCTCATAACCGCCAAAACAGCAGAAATTTCCGTATCAATCATGCATGCTAAAGTAGCAGTATTGCTTGATTCAGTACTCTCAAAGTCCTCAGGCTCTTCCTCAATGGCCTTGATTCCCGAATGCAACTTTAGGCGACCCATCTAATCTGCTTTAATCTTCAGGCAGAGCCCAAAGCACTTCAATGGTCACGATAATCTCCGCAGACTATAAGGCGGATACAGCCAGAGCGTATACCTTTCACAGACAGAAGGCAAACTCAATCATTACTATTTGAGCACCAAAAAAAATACTATCTCCTACAAAACCCTAGATTGCAAAGATTGTTGTAACGCATTATTCATTCAATCGATAAATCTGATAACTCTATACACAATCTATAATATCACCAAGATATAGAGTTAAGCGTTACTGATTCAGATGGAATAAGCTTAACGATAGCGTCATGAAACCAGACAAAATTTCCAAAAACTATTATTAGTTCTTCAGGTGAGCAAAAACGCCTTCAAGAGTCTCAAGACGAAGGAACTCGTTAAATCTCGAACTTTAAGCAAACAAAAACAGCAAATGCGAATCAACAATACGAAGAGTTCGTTCGAAAATAAGATGAAATTCACTTCAGAAACTGAATATCGAAGAGAGGGTAACTTCTTCTGAAACAAGATTCTAGTAAAATTGTCGCTGACATCAATGCAGGAAACGATAGTATATACGAAGAAAGAGTTCGAAGAAGTGAGATCTGTAGAATTTTCAACTTACAAATTCTCCAGCGATCTAGAGATCTGTCGTCGGGCTCCGACGACGAGGAGCAGAGGAAAAAAATGTTATTGAGAGGAAAGCACGATCGGAGAGTCTTGGGGAACAGAGCCGTGGAAAGAAAAGAAGTCACAAAAAAAAAAAGAGTAAGAGGAGAGTAATTTACGAAAATAACCCTGTATGACCAAGTACTCGTATTTTCAAATGGAAGGGTCTCTAATACAATATATTTATGTGTTAGACCCTCAAATATCTGAAGTATTACCTTATGACCCTTACATATATTATTATAAACGGGCCTGTAACAAAGCTCATAAATCAATCTTAAAGATACGGAGCCCAATTAGTGGAAGTGTAATAAACTGGTTTTCACAATATGGGTCTTAACTATTCAACCCAATAATGCGCCGATTTTCTTTGTGCACTCTTAATCCCCAAATTATGTAACATATTTGTCTTTAACTACTCAGTTCACCTCGCACCCTATTGAAACTTATCTCTTCATTTTCGAGAGATTTATTATTAGACCAACATTTCGTTAATTAACAATTGTATTTTTTAAGAGAACGTATCATATTAACTTAAATATGTTCATTCGTTTGGATTTCTGAAACGTTTTTAATTTTATATAAGCTGCCAAAAAACACACCACTTTTGTCAGCTTCAAAATTGCGAAAATTAAATCAAATCAATTATATATGTTTAAAAAACTATATGTTAAAAGATAAATGTAATACTTTGTAGTTTTAAATAATAATATCTGGAGGACAGTTGAATAATTCTTTTTTTTTTTTGATGTTGCTGCAGTGGTTGTCCTTGCTCTCCTCATAGTGGGAGACAGATAATGCTCTTAAAAAAATTATAACCAAAGAGTAATTAAACATAATTAACATGAAATAGTCCAAACATAAACTATGTATATGGAATTGGTATACAATTATCACTTTTTTATATCTCCACATTTATAATCATATAATATTCATGACTTCTTGCTTTGTCTGTTTAGGTATGCTTGCACTCGAAGGAAATGTCTCTTTCATGTTTATTTTTATGGTTTAATTACAGAGACATCATGTAAGTAAATACTACATTTTGATCGATCTTTGTAAGTATATTTACCAACTACACTTGCAGCTGTTCAACTCTCTTAATTGGACTTCAAAGCTTCCAATTAATGTCTCACCTAATTCCTCTTTTTTAAAACTAGGGGTTTGTTCCGCGCTACGCGCGGATTATGTGTATATATATTG
>OVAN01011202.1:0-14937 GCA_900406275.1 Anastatica hierochuntica
ATGTTCCTATCATTAATAAAGACATCCTTCTCATTAGTTTCTCAACACCATTGGCACTAGACACCAACTTTTCCAAATGGTCTTCCAGCTCTTTGATCCTTTTATCCTGCTTTTCTTTGAACTTTTTAATCCTAATATTTAATATTATAAATTCCGAGGAACAATTCCTTTGTTTAGCTTTCACGTCCTCAACCAAAGACTCAAGTCTTTTGTCCATAGCTTTCACGTTCCTGCTTTCTTCAAGGCTATTTTCAGCTTCTCCTTGGGTTTTTGTAGAATTCTGTTGGGAGCAAGTGTGGAATAGCTCTTGGATAGCTGCTTCTATGTGATTTAGACTCATTTTTAATCCTTGAACAGTGAGTTCAAGCTTCTCAATCCTCTCTTCAAGGGCAAAATTATGGTTATCTATTGTCGTATATATTATTTGCTCCATATCGCCTTGAATTTCAAGAAGCTGCATAGTCAAGTACTGAACCCTGAACTCAAGAGACTTTAAAGGTGTGTTAGGACCTAAATAATGAGATAAGGGCCTTGTTACATCTGACCTTAGAGTGATAGGTCGTGGAAGATGTCGCAATTGCTTATAGGGAAAAAAACTGTGGATATTTCGGTTCGGGGATCTCCGTTCATGGTTTTGAAGTGCAAATCCTCTTTGTCGGGGTTTGTATGAGTTCTCCAGCAGTATGTATTCCAGATACCAGCCTCTTTGACTGGATTTTAGCTTGTACTTCGCCTCCAATCACGTTTTCTTTGAGGTTGACCTTTTGGTTTAGCATAGTCTCTCTCTCAGGCTGACAGGCATGAAAATACTAATGAGTATCCTTCATGAATTCAAGTGAATGAGGATTAGGGTAGCTAGATTCTTCAAAATTTTCGTGCATAGCTGTAGAGAGGTTTAGGGTTTTTCATTTTAGGCTCTGATTTCTTGTATTTTTCCTGCAAAATACAAGAGAAACAATTAAATATGTTAGTAGATTGGAAAAATCATATTTCTAACAGAAAAAAGAAAATTCCAAGTGTTATTATCTACAAGGAAAAAGGGGGCACGAAAATATTAGTCAGTTAATCTAAATCCTAAGTATTAATATCCTAAATTAATTAAAAGAAGTTGAAAGAAAAAGCAAACCAAATTGTTTAACAAGAAAACCGAATTTTCTACATAGAAATCGAAATTTACAGAGAAGGAAGAGGAAAGAAAGGTTTTCCTAGACTTGATCCTAGATCTAAATCCTAAGGTAAATATAATTAATTCCCGATAACGGTGCCAAAAACTTGATGTGGGGTCAACTTTTACATCAACTAAAACCTAGCTGCAAGTGTATAGCATCCACAATAATATTTAGGGATTGAATCCACAAGGACTAGCAATCACACTTAAAACTTATATAATTTTGGACTAAGCTAAGAACAAGATATGCTAGGGTGTTGTCACTGTTTTTATTTGGTTTTTAGGGTTTCGTAAATGCAAATAAGCTTACTCTATATGCTAATTTACAAAAGATAGATCAATGAAAAGATATGCATCAAACAACAGAAAATTAAAGTAAACAAGCTTGCGTTAAAATTCGACTAAGGGCATAATATTTCAGTCTAGAACTCAGCCACAAATGTAGATCCTCTAAACTTTCGAGGTTCGGGATTCTATATCTAAACACCAAGGGACATCGTCCTTTGGATGGCCTTGTAGTGAGTAAACACACATTAATTCAAGCAAGACTGATTGTCCACGATTCTAAGTTGATCTACTTTCGAAGCCCAACTTAGAAAAGCTCATCAAATAGATCCAGCGGTAAGTCAAGCTTTTGTAATGCATACCACTATATATCTATTCACAAACTGGCCTAGTAAGTAAATAGCATTACAGTTCAAGCAAAGATGATAACGTTATTGATATAGCCTAATCGATTAGTAATCTTATTCAAATAAACTCATTGACTTTTTATCATGAAAACTAATATATCAAAAACATGTAAACATGAAATTTATCATGGCAACAAGCATTCATATCAAATCAAAGGGAGAAGGATAGATAAAACCAAATGGTGGAAGAAATATGGATGAATTGAGATGAGATGGGTACTTTGGAGGCTACAAGTGGAACAACCCCAAAGGGTGTCATCCATGCCTCCTTATTCACTTACTCAATCTCAAACCTAAACAACTTTTCTCAAAACAAAAGCTAAAAGCAACTATTTATAGTACATTACCTCATTAGGCCAAAATGTGTAAAATAGGGCCTTAAGGCCTCCAAATGTTGGGCTTCGTGTAAATACGTCTTGAGGTGGGTTCTTAAGCTTGAAAAGGCTTTGAATAGATTAACTTGAATCTGGAGAATGTTTGGTTTGAAATCCAAATGGTCTTCCTTTTGTTTTGGCCTTTCTATGCACCCTTCATCTGCGAGACAGTAGGACCATTCTTCAGTAAAATTGGTGAAAAACTTGGTCTACTGCTCCAAATTATGCGAGACCATCTTGATCTGAAACCTAATTCAATTCTATATCTCTTGTTGAGATTTCATCAAGATCCATTGAGGGCAACTCCTTCATCTTGGATGATAATTCTGATGCTCGGAAATTGTCAAGAAATTGCTTTTCTCCAATTATCTCCACAAAGCTCCAAATGTCATTGGTTGACCTGAAATGACTGGAAATACAACAAATAGAGGAAAACTTCTTATAATCTTTGAGAAAATTGCATAAAAATACCAATAGAACATATTAAAATCTAAAAGAAAAATGGTAAAATAATGGTGTTATCAACCATCATGAGAGACGAATCATAAAATCCAAGATACAAAAACAAAAATAGCAAAATATAGAAATGTTGGGGTAACTTTATTCCCATGGAGTCGAGCCTTAGCTAGGCCAGGGTAAGGAAACCAATCTCCTTAGTTATAACAGAAACTAGGGCTCAATCCATGGTCATGATACTCCGTCAGGGTTGAAGAAACTAGGGCCGAGAATATTCTCCTCAGATTCTTCCTTATCAGATAAAGATAGTTGAAGATAAAAAGTGAATTATCCTTATTGCTAAGATGGAACAAATTGGTAATTATCCTAATCTTTATTAAAAATATGGAAATACAAATTGTAAACATCTATAAATAAGGATCTCATAAACCCTAAAAAGAGATCCCCTTTCGGAGTTATTCAAGAGCTTTGTTCATGAAAGACACAAATCTGTCCATGCAGACAAGAGCGTCATCCACAGTTTGTCCAAGACATACCAGAATGATGGTCATAGAGCCCCAATATATCCTAGACAGACCACGACCATAACCATAGAGCCAAAGTGAGTCCCAGACATACTAAAGTGACGATTGCATAAAGCATTAGATGCACAAAAGCTAGGCCGACAGCTGAAACCTTCCAACCACAGCTAAGATAGGCAGATTACCATAATCTAGCTGATCCTCCATGGTTAATCAAATCTCCTTCACAGAATAAGCAATCTCCCAAGATCTTATTCATCAACATGTTCACGACATGTAACTGACGAGGTAAGCCTAATCTCTAAGTCTCTCGGTAATGTCCACGAACCGTACCGACGAGTCAATCAACACGATTAAAGAGCCACGATGCTCCCTAGACCTCATGATGATGTTCACGAACCACATCACAAGGTCTATCACCGTCTCTGAGGCCACGAGCCCACTATAACCCTCGATGATACTCACGAACCGCACTAATGAGACTGACATCATCCGTTGAGGTCATAAAACCCCATGATCGAAATACTATGAACTACAATTAGCTTGATCCCTTACGAAGGGTACATAGGCATGATAGCTAAGGTTTTCACCCGAGATAATACTGCAAGCGCACAGAAAGTACGATGTAGTGAATCCAAGAGACCAAAGGTAGCACGAAGAATTTCTTATCAAACAACAGGCGGAGGCGAAAAGGATGTTTTGTAAAAGATGCAAATATCAAAATTTAGAAAGCAAACAAATGACTAAATGTTGTAAATCAATCAAAGAAGAGGTGGGCATTGGGTATTCTCAGGGAAACATTTCATTGTTGATTTGAATTATTGACTAGGGAGCATATTTAAAATCGTCTTGAACTAAAAACTAATATAGAACTGATATACTTCTGTAGTATCAATTCCCTATGTATTAGAAACCTCGAGACTAACTACCGTTGACTCTCGGATTCTAATCATGCATTCTAAACAAGTTTTATAGTTTAAAAATTGACTTAAACATCAACGTCCATTGGCTTAAAATAAATTGCTCATTTAGGATTCATTTAGTTATTTAATCGAACACTTTCTTGGCGTTAAACAGCCCAAGATCAGAAACTAAGTTATCAAGTTAATTTCATGCAGTACGAACAATCCTAGATGAAGATACAATTGATAATATCCCTAATCATACAATTCTAGCTCAAAAATTCATGAATCCTTGTGTGAGAACCCTAAACCCAACAAGCAAACTACTCTCTCATGATTAGAGAAACAAAAAAAATCAAATCAAATAGAGACATCATTGTATTGATCAAAAATAAAGAGTAAGGTTCAAAATTCTTCTTGGATTCAGATTACATAAGATGATTCTTCTCCTTAGGTTTCAAATCTCTCTCTTGCTCTCAAAAACTCAGAAAATAGCATTTTGATACAGGAAACACAGGTTTAGATTTTCGCTATGAAATTCGGTTCACGAAAATTTCAGTTTGGTTCTTCGTAAATTCAGTATGAGAAACGAGACAGGGATCGATCGATCTTGAGACAAGGATTGATCGATCCTTGTCCTACTGTCTGGATATTTCAGCCTTGACGAATACTTCCTTCGATGCTTGAAATCTATCCAAAATGCAATCTTTCTGCACATCCAAGCTCGATTCCTTCAAAAACACTAAAGAATAAAAATTCACACCAAAGAGATTTGAATGCATACTAAAAACAATAATTCTCGAGTAAAAACCGTAATAAAAGCCACTAAAATTCTAACACATCAAATCCCCTAGACTTGAATCTTTTCTTGTCCTCAAGTAAAGAAAACGAAGATTAAGCCTACGGGAAAAGAAGTTTGAAAACCAAATGGATCTTATGCTATCAGAAAACCTTACTCTGCACTACTTTCGTTCACCATATAGGCTTTGAACGATTATAACATTCTCCCCAAGAATCTCTGCATGACCTCCCAAGCACATCCATACTCTAATGTTTGAACTGCAAACTCAGCTTCTATGTTAATAACTCTCTACATTCATTCAAGATAGGCGTGAAACTTTTTCACCGAAGAACTCGTAATCAAAAAATCAGGCTAGGTATTCAAGGCTTTTAATGTTGAGGCTTAGAGTGTTTTGGGTATCAAAACCTGCGTCAGGATGCAAGACATTATGCATAATCGGAGGAGAGAAAGAGTATATTGATATCCACGTCCCCTAACTACCCAAGTACAAACCACCCATCAAAAATTAAACTGAATACGTGCAAACTTTAGGGCGAATCCAATGAGCAAAATAATATGCAAATGCTAATTTCTAAACCAGGTATGAAGAAATAAAATTGAATTTTCGCTTTTTTTTCATACACAAACGAAAATCTGGTAGAAACTAGCAATACAATGACGTTTTTAAATTTTAAAGCACCCATACAGCATGAAGAAATACAACATATCATTCCAAACCTCCAAAACACCCAACACCGAGAAATCAGACACTCATGACCGTGTCTAAACCACCTAAATAATTCAATCCTACGTAAACAATTAGAAGGATCATGTCTACCATATTCTCTCCATTGTTTTTACACATGTATGCATATAAGATAAAAAAGAAATGCATGGAGATTCCAGGAGATAAGGTAAGGGTGTGGTGCCAGACTAAAGGTTGGTCTAGTCACTCAGGATTATCGAAAAGAATGGTAGAAAAATGGGGAAGTAATCTTGAATGATGGGTTTGATTCNAATTCAATCCTACGTAAACAATTAGAAGGATCATGTCTACCATATTCTCTCCATTGTTTTTACACATGTATGCATATAAGATAAAAAAGAAATGCATGGAGATTCCAGGAGATAAGGTAAGGGTGTGGTGCCAGACTAAAGGTTGGTCTAGTCACTCAGGATTATCGAAAAGAATGGTAGAAAAATGGGGAAGTAATCTTGAATGATGGGTTTGATTCCTGATTTCAAGTTTCTGCATCAAGGCAATTCAGTTCATTAGTAGGCCAAATAAAATAGAGTTAAAAACATTTCAGACAAAATTCTGAGTTCCAGAGATTTTTGTTGGGGAGTTTGTTCATGAGTTATTCCGGTTTGCCTGCGCTAAAAGTCCAAATGAAATTGTCAATGAGAATATAAATAAAGTGCAATACGCAGAGGTAATAGTCTGAAATCATCATCGAGCATAAACAATCCATAAAACTGACTCAATGAAATCATCAAAATGGCTTAAATATCACACCAGAAGAAAAAGAAAAGCATAAGTAACCTCCCCTAGACTTATCTCACACCGTCTTGGTGTGAAACAAATCTAACGAAGGGGTAAGTAGCAAATAACAAGAAAAATAAAATCAAGATGAATAGAAAAGGGAAAGAGCAAACTTACTTAAAGACGCGCGACTTAGCTGAGTATTGGGACAAGGATCGATCAATCGTGGGACAATGATTGATGTGCTTTGTTCCTATAATACTACAGCTAAAAACATGAAAAACGTCAAAAGCACCAAAAAGCCAAAACACAAAACGAAAAGACACTACAACACTAGCTAAGATGAAAAAGAAAAACTACCTAGTGGGTTGCCTCCCACTCAGCGCTTGTGTAAAGTCTCGAGCTTGACTATAGTGCAGATTGATCAGTCTGGAAGGGTCTTTGAACTTGCTTTGAGGCAAGCTCCACAAGAGAAAATCTTCAGCTCAAGGATGTTGCTCATCACTTTCTTCATAGCAGTTGTTCCCTTCTCTTTAAATTATGTTGTAAGGATGACCCTGACCTTGGAGAAAGGTTTGGATTTACCTTTACGCTTCAATTTGTACTCAATTGCACTTCCATTGCATCCTAGAGGGATCAAGGTCAATTCAGAACTCTCCTCAGTATTGTGCTCTTTCTGCTTCACTTTCTTTTTGGTCTTCAGTTTTATCAGTGTAGAATAAACGTCTCCATCCAGGATTTCTTTTACGTCGTTCTTTTCCACAATCTTTAATTTGTCTCTACTCAATAAACCATGCTCTACGTCAATTCGTGATAAGTAAATATGAAAATAATCCTCGGTTTAAGGTTCCTCCACAGCCTCCTTAATCACATCAGTCAATGTGTCCACCTAAAATGTATGCCCATCGATGGTAGGCTTCTTTATTGACTTCTCGAGGTTGAATCGCACATCTAGTTTCCCCAACTGCAAGTCAATTTGACCATTCTGAACATCAATAATTGCTCTAGCAGTGGACCAGAATTGTCTACCCAAGATGATAGGATCTTTGGGTTCTTCGTCAAGCTCCAATACTACAAAATTAGTGTTTACATAGCCTTTGCTAACACAAACAAGAATGTTATCGAGAATACCTATTGGCTTTCGAATTGATATATCAGCAAGGATTAAGGACATCTTTGTGGGTTTATAGTCACCATATTCAGCATCTGCGAGGCAGGCAACGACATCAAACTAACTACAGAGCCAAAGTCACACAAACATCTCTTGAAGGTAAGAGATCCAATCTTGCAAGGCAAAACAAAAGGACATGGATCTTCAGTGCGATATTCTGAAGAATTGCGCTACACTCCACAGTAAGAACCGATACACCTTGTTCTAAGGTCATGCGATCTGAAAGAATCTCTTTCATGTACCTCTCAAGAGAATGTACCATCTTGACTACTTCTACAAAAGCAAATCTCACATGTAATTCAAAAACTAGATTCTTCAACTTCTCAATATCGCGTTCCTTGATCTTTTGACGGGGTCTGGAAGGATACAGAGGCTTGGGAACATAAGGTGGGGGCGGTACATACTCATCTTCAACCTCCTGTGCATTCAATTCATCATGAAAATTTGGTTCACCTTCGTCAGGACAAGGATCGACCGATCTTGGGGCAAGGATCGATCGATCCTTGTCCTTCTTTCCATAGGGTTTATTAGCCATGGATCGACCGATCGTGGGGTAAGGATCAATCGATCCTTGTCCCTCTGTTCTGGACGTGTTTTTCAACTCTTTACAACTCCTTAGCGTAATGACACTCCAATACTCCTTCGGATTCTTCTTCGGGTTGGCTGAAATGACTCCAGGAGGAGTTATGATGCTCGCAAAAGTCTAACCAACCTGTGTTTCTAGCAATTTCATTTGTGTTCTCAATGTCTCGAACTTCCCATTCAGATCATTGTACATGTTATCCACCTTTTTATTCAAGTCCACAGAGGACTTTGTCTGATTCTCCAACACTTGCTGCAACATTTTCTTCATCTCACTATCTTGAGAAGACGCAGAAGATTGTCGCATGTTTTGATTCTGATACCCCGAGTGATAGTTGTTCTTGAATCCTCCTGAACTAAACAACTTCTGTTGATAGCAAACAGTTTCCGAACCCACTGCTGTGATTCTTGTTCTGAAATCCGGAGTTGAAGACACTCTGATTCTGTTGGTATGACTTGTTATGGAATTGGTTTTGTTGGTTGAAACCTCTATTACCAAAGTTCCCTTGACCTTCAATGTAATTCACATCTGCTTGTCTACCATTCAACTCCTCAGTCATGAACTCATGACACATCTGTCCCATTTTCTGCTCTTGAAGCACAGGTGCATCATTCTTTTCCCCAAAAAAGTGGACTCCTTGCTGATTTCTTTTCATTAGCTCATCGAGCTTTGATAGCAAATCATCAATTATGTTCGGATTTGATGACACAAATCATCAATTCTGTCCGATTAGCTTTGCTATTCGCCATGTTATTCACCCTCATATAAGCTTCTTCTACAATGTTTATCATTAAATCACCATTGATCGCGGTGTCCATAGCATTCTGATATTTCTCCTCAACCCTAGTGTAGAAAATGTGGAGGAGATTCCAATCTGAAAAACCATGATGAGGACAATCATTGAGGTACTCCTTGAATCGTTCCTAAGCTGCATAAAAACTCTTAGAATCCAATTGGTGAAATCCAGAAATCTTGTTTCGGAGAGACATAGACCTCGATTTTAATAAGAAATGCCCAAGAAAAGCATCCTCGATTTCGTCCCATGTCCTCAAAGAATCAGGTTCTAGATTGTTGTACCATCTCACAGCTTTGTCATTCATAGAGAAAATGAATAACCTGCATTTCAGAGCTTCAGCAGGTACTCCATTGTGCTGGATAGTATTGCAGATGGCTTCAAATTTATCCAGATAGTGCATTGGGTTCTGTGATAGCAATCCATGAAACTAATTATGCTGCACCAAGTTAATGAAACCAGTCTTGATCTCAAAGTCTATTCTCTCTATGGGAGGCGGATAAATCCCAGCACGATTTGCATAGAAAGCCTCCAGAGTGTCATATTGCGCTAGAGTCATCCTCTGTTGAGCACCAACAACTTGCGCGTTGTTGTTGCCCCTCAGCTGCAACATTTTGCTGGCCAATTTGCTGAGCACCAACATTAACACCACCTCTAGCAGGTGGATCGACTCCTGGAAGGACTCCAAGAAAGAGAGAATTTTGATGAACTTGACTTTTATCACCCATGTTATCACCCATGATTTCAGCGAACTCAAATTCCTCAATAACCTCCAGCAGCTTCTCCTTCTTCTTCTGTCTCTCTAGACGCGCAGGTTCCGGATCAAAATCCAAAAGATTCGCGATCCCTTGGCTTCTAGTGTGAGGTCTGTTCATGCACCTGAAAGTACAAAAACAAAGAAGAAAAAGAAGAAATTAAACAATATAAATAAATATGCTTTATACACGCAATGTTCCTAAGTTCTAAGACAACATATTGGTCCCCGGCAACGGCGCCAGAAAACATGATAGCTCAGGTTTTCACCAGAGATAACACTGCAAGCGCACAGAAAGTACGATGTAGTGGTTCATGATCGAATCTACAGAGACCAAAGGTAGCACGAAGAATTTCATATCAAACAACGGACTAAGGAGAAAAGGATGTTTTGTAAAAGATGTAATCGTCGAAATTTAGAAAGCAAAGAAAGAAAACATATGACTAAAGGTTGTAAATCAATCAAAGAAGAGTTGGGCATTGAGTATTCTAAGGGAAACATTTCATTGTTGATTCGAATTATTGACTAGGGAACATGTTTAAAACCGTCTTGAACTCAAACACTAATATAGAACTGATTTACTTTCGTAGTATCAATTCCCTATGTATTTGAAACCTCGAGACTAACTGCCTTTGACTCTCATATTCTAATCATGCAATCTAAACAAGTTTTATAGGTTCACAATTTACTTAAACATCAACTTCATTGGCTTAAGATAAATTGCTCATTTAGGATTCTTTCAGGAATTTAATTGAACACTTTCCAGTCGTTAAACAACCTAAGGTCAGAAACTAAGTGATCAAGTCAATTTCATGCATTATGAACAATCCTAGATGAAGATCCAATTGATAATATCCCTAATCATACAATTTTATGTCAACAATTCATGAATTCCTATGTGAGAACAATAAACCCAACAAGCAAACTACTCACTCATAATCAAAGAAACAACACAAATCAAATCAAAGAGAGACATCATTGTATTGATCAAAAATAAAGAGTAAGGTTCAGAATTCTTCTCAGATTCGGATTACGAAAGATGATTCTTCTCCTTAGGTTTCAAATCTCTCTCTTGCTCTCAAAAACTCAGAAAGTAGCATTCTGATAGAGGAAACATGAGTTTAGGTTTTAGTTATGAAATCTGGTTCACGATAAGTTCTGTTTGGTTCTTCGTAAATTCGGTCCGAGAAACAGGACAGGGATCGATCGATCTTAAGATAAGGGTCAATCGATCCTTTTCCTACTGTTTGGATATTTCAGCCTTGATGAATACTTCCTTTGATGCTTGAAATCTGTCCAAAATGCAATATTTCTGCACATCCAAGCTCGATTCCTGTAAAAACACTAAAGAACACAAATTCGCACCAAAGAGTTCCGAATACATACTAAAAACCATAATTCTCGAGTAAAAACTGTAATAAAAGCCACTAAAATACTAACACATCAAGGCAGCCCTTACATAGGGCACAACTCATAATCAAAACCACCAACTCCACTATGACTGGAAGTTTCCATGGTCAAGTCACCAAGGCCCACGAGGTCATCTCCCTTGGAGACATTGTTTCCCTTGACGACATTGACTTGGTCTACGAGATCAGCACCAACGATGTCACACCCATGGTCGCCAAGGCGACATAGTCATGCCAAGACGCCATAGTTACGCCAAGGTGCCATAGTCATGCCAAGGCGCCATGGTCTTACCATGGACCCATGGTCAAGCAGCAGCAACAAGAGGACTACGAGTTCTTCCTAGGCATTGTCCAAGGACCAACACGAGTTACCCTTGGTGTAATGGACACTTATGACTGTATCAATGGCTACTAGCCTATTTTCAAGCTATTAATGAAGTATCTCTTTCATTCATCATTCCATAGATCTGCCTCAGTGGACGCTGATAAAAAAAAACTCCTAAACATGAACTATTGTTTTGAGCTAACATATAACGAATGTTTTGTTCATACAACATAATAATTTGAATATTAGATTCAATTGTTGAGAAAACTTCGCAAAAGAAAAATAAAGTACAAAAATAAGTCCACCCGTTAAAAGATGTTAGACCAATGTCTTGGATATAATAAACATGCTTCAACTCTATGACTAATTAAAAGAATTATTTAACTTATTGAATATGTATCAATGCATTTCGTGGATGAAAACTTGAAATAAAATTAGGAACCATCATCAGAGGTAAATCATATAATGTATGATACAAAAAGGAAAAAATATCAAGGACATGAAATGCGCTTTAAGAAACGACTGAACTAACAAATAAAGCAACGAATGAAGCGATACCAAGAGTAACAATACCAAAGACTAAGGCATGACCAGCTACCCGACCAAGGGCATATCAACGATGAAAAAGGAAAGATTCTCCTTTTCTTCCTCTACTTATTTAAGATGGATGCATTGAGCGAGAATAAAGGAAACATTTCTACATTTGAGATTCTCATTAAACTGCACGAATCTACACAAAATCTAGGGTAAATCTAAGTGAGATCTGATCCTGATCATCCTCATTATATTATAAATACATCACCTTGTAAACCCTATTTTATTCATTCGAAGATTCATTCACATACTCAATCCAACACTTTTTCGCCCAATTTTCATTATTTCCTTCCTTGGATCTCTGCTTTTTGTAGTGGCATAAAGAGCCACCAAAAATTTACCCTATGGCGCTAGAATAAAGGGGCTATTCTAACAACTTCATGAGTATGAGCAGATTCAACCAAGCCTCTAAAAACAGCGAACCCATCCACCACATCACCGACGGTTCCTCTATTGACATAATCTCTCGTGCAATTACAACTCCAGCGGACGACGTATGACCCAAGGGTGTTATGGGGGAGATCAGCAATAGAATAATGGACGAGAATACTTGAGTTTCCCTTCCCTCACAAGGGCAAGCCGATTATCTTCATCTCGACACAGTAGTAATCACCTTACTCGTACCGTATCGTTTGATGAAGATGATGTTGGTAGATGGTGGTAGCTCTGCAAATATATTGTTTGATGGGGCACTCTCTCATCTACTACCAGAAGAAGGAACCTTGGTGAAGAAAATCGTTTCCCTGGTTGGACTCAGCCGCGAAGTCAAGAAATACATAGGCCAGATCGTGCTCTCGGTCTATGCCATTGGGTTGAAGCGATCGACCCAATTCCTCATGGTCAACTGTCCTTCTCCTGATAACGCGATAGTGAATCACCCTTGGATCCACGATATGAAAGAGATGCCATGGACCCTTCATCAGACTATAAAATTCTTCACCCCGTGGGAGTGAAAGAGATGAAGGGGGAGTAGGAAGAGGCGTGATCCTAGTAAGAAGCGCGATCCTGCTACCAGACCACCATCAAGGAAATCCCAAGGAGAAAAGAGCAGGAGATTTTACCCCTTGGGAAGAATACCGAAGAATCCGAGATCGAGCAACTCGTCAATGTGCCCTTAGAGGAAGGACTCACGATAAAGTATTAGAAGATAGGGTCCCGTCTATCCATAAATATACGTCGGAGACTCATTGATTTCTTGAGATCCCACTTCGACTGCTTCACATGAACCCACGACAATATGCCTGGAATTGACCCCGAGATTATTGTGCATAAACTACATGTGGACCTACATAACCCACCAATGAGACATAAGAGGAAGAAGTTCGCACCAGAGAGTGATGAGAGCATCGAGAACAAAGTGAAAAACCTGCTCAATGCGGGATTCATAAGGGAAGTAAAGTATTCAGATTGGCTCGCCAACTTGGTTGTAGTCTGAAAGAAGAACGGGAAGCGAAAAGTTTGCACCGACTTCATTGACCTCAACAAAGCTTATCCCAAAGATCATTTTCCGCTACTGCACATAGACAAGCTAGTTGATGCCACGAAAGGGCATCAATTGATGAGTTTTAGGAATGCATTTGGTGGCTACAATCAAATCCTATTGCACACGGGAGATCAATAGAAGACGACCTTCATGATGTCCAGGGGCCTCTATTGCTACAAAGTGCCTTATGGGTTCAAAAACGCAGGATCGACCTATCAATGCCTCGTAAACATGTTGTTTGCTAGCCAAATAGGGCGAACCATGGAGATTTTACATCAATGACATGCTGGTGAGTTCCTTGAAGCCGAGGATCACAACGCTCATCTTCAAGGGAAACTAAATTTTAAGACAAGTCGCATGCCTTCTTCGAAGTGCTGAAGATGTGAAAACCCAAGGATTTCGTATGGGACATGAAGTGCGAAGCAGCGTTGGCAAATTTGAAGGAGTATCTTACCGCACCTCCTCTAGTATAAAAACCCTTGGATGGAGAAGCGTTTATTGTTGTATCTAGCCGTGTCTGAGCAAGCGGTCAGCGCAGTTTTGGTCAAACAAGAAAGAAGCAAGCAACACCCCGTGTTTTTTTGTCAGCAAATACTTGCTAGACATAGAGACAAGGTACAACCACGTTGAGCAATTTGCCCTGGCTTTGGTCGTAGCAGCACAGAAGCTTTGGCTATATCTTTAAACACATCGGGTGGTAGTAGTCACGTCTGATATCTATCAAAAGAGTGTTGCATTGCCTAAATTATCATGAAGACTAGCCAAGTGGACTGTGGAGCTAGGAGAATATGACACCATCTTCTATCCTCCCGACGTTAAGTGCTTGCTGATTTTGTTGTTGAATTTGCACCTATTATGGAAACATCGCTGCCAGAAGAGATCAAAAATCATGAAGGCAACGGTGGAGAGGAGGAATGGAATTTGTATGTGGACGGCTCTAGCAACATAAGAGGTACAGAGCATGTGAGATCCCTCGTATCCCCGAATGATGAAGTAGCATCCAACGTCGTTAGGTACGCCTTTGAAGACACGAATAATAAAGCACAATATAAAGCTCTGATCGCATTTTTGAACTAGCCTATGGACCTTGGAGTGTAAAATATAAAGATATTATGCGTTTCACAATTTATCATCAACCAAACCCAGGGAGACTACCTAGCAAAAGATGTCAGCATGATTGTTGGAACCGAAATTCTCACTGTCAATGCTATGTGGTTCACGGACTCTATTAGCCAAAGATCAACAGATCGAGACAACGAATTAGCGAGTTATCGAATAAGAAATACGAAAGTTAAACTGCGAAGATAATAAGACAGAAATTGTGAGAAAGTTAGATAACCAAATACGAAATACGAAATATATTGCGAAGTGATATGTATTAACGATGAGCAAGTGAGAGGATTCGTAAAATAGATTATCGTGAGCGAATACAAAGTAAAAACGAGAAC
>OVAN01011203.1:0-10909 GCA_900406275.1 Anastatica hierochuntica
TACGAAATTTATCTGCGAGATAAGATCAAACAAGACAGCGTGAGTAAAATGAAAATAGATTAATACGAAACAGATAGCAAAGTGATATGAAATTAACGGTGAAAACATAACAGGATTCGTAAAACAAAGCGGATACGAGAACGAATCTAAAGTATGCGAAAAGCGTAAACGAAGAACGATTCGACAGACACAGTTAACAAAGAAGTTAAAGGATCTTATTCGAACTTCGTGATCGGAGCGTGCACAACCGGTGTTAAGTCGTGGCCGCTAGAACTGTTGGCGATGATTACCTAGAACTAAGATGCAGACTCGTAACCTAGAACTAAGACGCAGCGCGCTAACGAAAACGAAATAAGAACCCTAGTTTTTCTAAGTGTGTTGCGATGACGAAAAGCTCTGTGTATCAATCAATCCCTTTCTCACTTGACTTCGCATCCTTTATATAGATCCTCGTGGGCTGGCTCGATTTCCTTTTCCGTCCCGATTCGTGCATATCTTCTCGCGGGAATATTCCTTTTTCCCTGATTTTCCTAAATCTTTTCCAGATCCTTCCTTATCTTCCCAGAACTTGGCATTTTCGTGAAATCCTGGTGGACCGTCGTTGCAAGTGGGCCGGTTCTCGCCCGAAACTCGTAAGTGGACCGTTATCGCGGTTTGGGCCTTTTCGGGCCGTTTCGCGGCCGAGTGGCCTTTACGATTTATCGCGGAAAATAGTTTCTCGCAAGAACAAGTGGCAACGACTTCGTGGACCGGTGCAGTCAATCGTATAGTTTAGACTCTTCCGGTGTTTAAGTTAACTGTTGTCGTTTTATACGATTGATACGAAATCCACGGAAAGCACGAATCCTTGCGACTCTTGTCATGACGGTTTGACGGAAACTCCAATCGAGACGAAACGAGAGATGATCGAGTGACAATTCAAAGGAAATGACGATCAGAAAGGACGTGGTTCAGCCAACGGACTATGGCCGAACGTTATTCCCGTCTCAGCGCCAATTGGCGCCTAGACCATGCCCTGGTCCTAGCGCCAATTGGCGCCAAGACCATGCTCTGGTCTTGGCGCCAGTTGGTGCCAAGACGGACCTTTGGTCTTGGTTCAATCGACGTCTAGATCGACCTCTAGTTTGGTCGTCAATCGGTTCCAAGACTCGTTCGTAGGTCTGGCGTCAATCGGCATTTTAGACATTTGGTTTTCCGACGCTTTTGGTGGCTTCGTATTGCTTCAGAGGATGCATCGTGAGAGTATCCGAGGACCATCGATGCTAGACTTGGCACTCGGATGCTTTAGTTTCTTACGGACGGACAGACTTTATTCAGAGATTGGCCACGATTGACTATCCCCGAAGCTTTGAAACCAGGTCGGGAAGAGACAGCCTGAACAATGGGAATCTCAGAGCTTTCAGATATCCTTACGATTCCCATGTCCGAAGGAGGAAACATCGTTTCCGGGACCCTTTTCAGGCATCGATTCGTCGAGACAGTTTTTGACCCCAACAGTTTTTATGGGTTAGAATCAATTGGAAACAACTAGAGATGCATGAATGAAAAATGTGTTCTTGATGTGAATAGTGTTTGAAATTTTAGTTTTGGAAAAACTTTAATTTGTTGGTTCATATGTGAAATGGATGCTAGATATGCTCAGAATAATGTATCACTTTCTTAATTGTGAGAAATTTTTGAGATTTCCTTCATCTATTGAAATTTCGATCTTTATGGAATGTTAAAAAGAAAGTTGATTTTTGATTCTTACATAGCTTGCATTGTGATGTTCGTTGAATGCTTAGTTTACTTGTACATAATTAGAATTCACTACTTTGAGTTTTATCCATGATTATGAATTTGGGCATATTATATTAAGTGCACAAGATGTCTAAATTTACAAAATGCTCTTGAAATTGTATAAAATGGATTTTGAACTTGGTAGTTTAGTAAGTATCAAACAAAGTCATAAGTTTAGAAAATGAAAAACTGAACGCTTACTCTTGTTTAGAACACCTTAATGGACGAAAATGATATGTCTTGGAAAGATGGCATTTTGGTTTTGTATGAGTACATTGCATTTAGGATCACGAAGTAGCATTAGGGAATTGCTAAAAATTAAATCATATGATTATTTGTACTTAAATGCTCTATTCGATTTAAAGTCAAATCCTTTTTGCTTGTTTCTTTGTGTTCTTTAAATTTTTGCATTCACTTTGTTTACATTCTAAAGTGTAGGCACTAAACAAATGACACCACAAAGAGCTATGAGACTATCTTATCCAACATGGACGGAGCAAAGAATGATACCATCAAGGACCTCATATAAAGAGTCATCCATCGACTCCTCTGGAGACTCATACATATGAGTTGTCACAAGGCATGCCTACAACCCCTTGTAAATATCATTGAATATTTTCGTTTTTGATGTGTGTTTTAAAGATCACTCTCACAGTTTAGAATTCACCGAGACGGTGAAATTTAAGTCCCGGAGAGGGGCTTAGTACTAAATATGTTTTGAGTTCTGATGTTTTCTTTTTCTTTACATATTGAGTCATACATTGTAAATACTTATGATTTGTGAAAAGAAACCAAAAAAAAAACTAAAAAAAATTGAAAAATTTCGAAATAATCAAAAAGATTTTCATTTTGTTTTCAAAGCTTTGCATATAGTTTGCATCCATTTGTGAATATTTAGTTTGTTTACAGCATATAGGATTGCATTTTGCATAGGGAACAATGATAGAACTACCTCATAGATAGTTAAGTTTTGTTTAATGAATAATTCCCTCACTAGAAATAAGATGTTGCCTAGACCACTTTTTGTCTTAGGAAAATTTTGATTGGAATGGACCACTTAAAGGTCTTTGCAAATGTGGAGGTAAGCTATGTTTTGAGTCAATTCCTATCTAAGATGGTTTTTAATGAATTTTAGCATCTTGCTTATGGGCTTTGTCATACTTGACCATGGGAAATCACTAAATTTGATCTATGTTTTAACCATGTTTTACCACTCTTTCTTAGCTTAAATAGCTACTCTCATCTTTAGAGTAGTAACCTACCCTTGTGAACCCTTAAACCTTTCCTTCAAAACCCCCTAATATTTCGATATGTGAGACCTCTTTAGGAAAGTGCACATGGGCAAAATCCTGAGTGAATTTAAGTTAAACGACAAAAAGGATACTTCCTTAGAGTTAGCCTCACTTTAAAGCTAATTAGAGTCATAGGAGGGGAAATTCTTTGTGGTTTTTGGTTTTTCTAAGTCTTGGGAATGGTTAGTGTGTATTGAGTAAAGTAGATGTTCCTTAGTGCTTATATGATCCTAGGTTGTTTCAAAAAGAAAAAGAAAGAAGGAAAAAATCGAAAAAGATAAGAAAAAGAAGTGAAAGAAAAAGGCACTACAGATTAGTACTAAGTTTAAGCTCTAACCTTAGAATATAAAAGCTTAGAGAGTCCACCCTTAAAATAAAAGAGAAAGAAAGAATCCAAGTGATTAGATAGTGACTCTTGAATTTAAAAGAAGGTTAGTAGCTTAGAAGTTTAAAAGTTTAAGAATCTCTAGTTGTCTACAAAAAGAATAAGAATGAGTGAGTTTGGTTTAATAAAAGTTCATGTTTCTAGATCTAGGATGGGTAATATATCAAGTAAGTGTATAGATCCTTAGTAAGCAATGTGGTGGGAACAATTAGAAGAAGTAAATGCTTAGTATGCGTAAATTGTTCGGCTACCATCTTGGTTTTGCTATTGTCTTGCACTACTTTGTTCGAGAGAAACCACTTTAAATCAAGATAACTCTCTTCTTTTCAGACTTCTTAGCATAAAACCCTTCTTTGAACTCCAAACTGAATGGATAAGATGCATTGTCCATAGGTAAAGAACTCACGCCTAAGCTTAATTGAATGCAAAAAAGAATTGGCGATGGGATAGTTTATGGATGCTTAGCTTAGATGCTAAGATTTGGTTTTGTGATGATCATGGAAAAGCACTTAGGCTCTTAGATTATGTTTGCACAATTTTACTTGTTTTGAGGACATTGGGCATAAGGCATTACTTTTCTTATCTTGGTTTTGAGTTCCCACTTGAAAACCTCATTTCCGGGTTTGGTCTTTGTTCTTTGCTTGAGGACAAGTAAATGACAAGTCCAGGGGTGTTGATGGGTACATATTTTCATGCATTTTAGCTTTGTTTCATTCACATTTACGTTGTAAATAATACATTTAAGTCTTAGAATGCATTTGTTTAAGTCTAGAGTCTAGTTTAGGAGCATATTGCATTTGCATACCACTTTCTTTGCATTTTAGGTGCAACTTCAAGATGGATTCATGGAGGCTCTTGAGGTGAATCTAAGGTGGATTTGGAGCTAAATAATCAAGGAAAAGACGAGCTAAACACTATGGAAGAAGTTGGGATCAAGCAAGGCATTACAGAGGAGAAAGAAAACACAAGAAGATGCCAAGGGACCCTGCCATCGACCCAGTGGTCGTTGCTGGCCAAACTTGGGTCGATGCTGGCCTCCCTTGACAGTCATGCTGCCCAACATGAGCCAGCATCCACCCAGGGGTCGATGCTAGCTTCCCTTCGGTCGATGTCAGGCAACCATGATGAGAAAAAACCCTTTTTAGGGCACCCACACTCCT
Source organism: Anastatica hierochuntica (assembly GCA_900406275.1). Classification (NCBI taxonomy): domain Eukaryota; kingdom Viridiplantae; phylum Streptophyta; class Magnoliopsida; order Brassicales; family Brassicaceae; genus Anastatica; species Anastatica hierochuntica. The sequence goes on from OVAN01011203.1 coordinate 4,617, forward strand.
TCCTTTATTATATATAACCCCCTCTTAACCTTGAAGAACATAACCTCTCTACTCTTTTATCAACTTTCCAACACTTTTCTTTATGGTCTAAATTTATTCTCTTGATCTTTAAGATCAAGAGTCTCTTTTTATATTTATGAATCTTGAATCTTTAATCTATCTATTTATGTTTATGTTTCTCATCTCTACTCTCTTCTCTTCCATGATTTCTGAGTAGGGTCTTTAGATAGATCTTGGGTATTTGAGATTTGGCTAGATAGGATTGTAATGGTGATGTTAGGGATAGTTTATCTTTAGTTTCTAATGAATTAGGAGGCCTTAATGCTTGATTTGAAGGAGTCTTGATATGTATGCATTTCACGCCCGAGAGGTGTTCGATGAAATGTCTAGGAGAATCTAACGTACTAAACCTTTTTTAGCCAATGAGAGTTGATTGCTAGGGAGTCTAGAGACTAAATCGACCTATTATTAATGATTCTTATTGATTTACCAATCAAAATAAGCGAGAGTTGAATGATTGCTTCATATAGGAAATGGTTTACTTATATGAGAGTGGAGTAAGCTATAGATGTCTTTGGTCATAGAATTGCTCTTAATAGCTTAATCTAACACCACTATTACCATCTTACTAGTCTCTTCGATTACACTCACCCTTGATCCATCACTTTACTTATCTTTAATTCTTGTCTTTACCATTTAAGTTATTATTTGTTTCTCTTGCTTAATTTACTTTCTTGTTTTGCTTTCTCTTTCTTGTTTATGTTATTGCTTTTGCTTTGCGTTTCTTAGTAGATCATTAGGACCCCCAAACCTTCTCGATTAGGTTAGATTAGGAGGGATTCTGGATTCTCAAAGTTTAAACTATTCTAGCTTGACGTGCTCCTTGTGGTTCGACCCGAAAGTACAACAATAGTGTATCCGTGCACTTGCGGATTGTGTGTTTGTTAGAAAATGGTCTTTTATAAATGTTAAAGCTTCGTTGTGATTTTGTTTGTGTAAACAATCGCGCAACATGATGCATGATTCTCTGCGAATGTCCTATGCGCCTAACACTTTTTCCCATTGATTTACATCCTTTTAACTAATTATGGTTTTGTATTTTACTTTTTCACTCACCAAACAACCTTTTTATTTTTTGTTTTAGCTCAAATTGATCCTTAAATTCGTAGGGTAAGATCGGAGTCCTCGTGGGATCGATAAATTGAAGTACTGCAACTACTTTCACTTGCAGCAGTAGTTTGTTTTGGGTGAAACTTGACATGCTATCATCCTACAATGTTTGGAGTGTGCTAAAACGCCTGCGAGGGTCCCTGATTTCGTTAAACATCGTACTTCTATGAAGTGCAAGTCTTGTATATTATTTTTTAAATCACTTCCAGAGCTCTTGCTGTGTAGCCTATGCTCTACCAAACGTCATAGCAGCTCGTAGCTCTCAAGATATCTTGAAAAACGACCCTTCAAATGGAAGAATTTCGTTCTCTTGTTCCCAAGTAGAAATTGTCATTTTTGTGCTGAAACTGAGGCCTAGTTTTCGGTTGAATTGCTCAGATCCTTGTTGTCCTCTTAAAGGGCATGTATTTTACCACTCCTTGGGGGCAATACTTGATTGTCTAATGGCTGGAAATCAAAAGCTAGGACCTCTCCCTTCAGGTCAGTAGGCTTAGTGACAAAACTGGTGGAGTTTTCTTTATTATCCACTAGTTTCTTCTCGTTATCTTTGAGATGAGAGCTTAGGAGATCAAGATTGATCTTGATGTCATGAATCTCAAGGGCTTTTTGGTCCATCCTTCCCATGTTTTTATTTGCATCTTAATGGTCATCTTCCATCCTTGTGTTAGTTTCATTGGCACTAGACACCAACTTTTCCAGATCGTATTCTAGCTTCTTGATCTTCTCATTCAGGTCGTTCTTTGAACCTTTTCATTCTAAGATTTAAGATCCTAAAATCAGTAAAACAATTCCTTTTTTTAGTTTCCACGTCCTCAACCAAAGACATATGCCTTTTTCCATAACTATTATGTTTCAGCTTCTTCAAGGCGATTTTCATCGTCTTCTTAGGTTTCTTCAGGTTTTTGCGGGAAACGAGTGTCGAATTGCTCTTGGAAAGCCTCTTATATGTGATCTAGGCGCATGTGTAAGCCTTAAACTGTGAGTTCAAGCTTCTCAGTTCTCTCTTCAAGGAAAAATTTCCGATTATCTATGGTTGTATAGATTTTATGCCCCCATGTGGCCTTGAGATTCGAGAAGCTGCTCTGTCAAGTGCTCGATCTTGAACCCAAGAGACTTTAAGGGCATGTAATCACTTAAAAAACGAGATAGAGGACGTGATATATCTGACTTTGCAGTGCTAGGTCGTGAAAGATATTGTTGTTGCTGATGGGGAAGAAAATTGTGGAGATTTTGGTGCATGGATCTCCTTTCATGGATGTGAATTGAATCTTCTTTGCTGGGATTTGTTTGAGTTCTCCAGTGGTAATAAATCGAGATACCAGCCTAATTGAGTGAATTTTTTTGCTTGTACTTTGCCTCCAATTATGTTCTCTTAGTGGTTGATCTCTCGATTTTGCATAACCTCGATCTAGCTAATAGAAATGAGGATAGTACTGAGTATCTTCCATCAAGTTGATGGAATGAGGATTAGAGTTGCTAGATCTTTCAAAAAATTCATCCATGGCTTTAGAGAGGTTTAGGATTCAGAAATTTTCGCTTTGGTTTCTTATAATTTCCTTGTAAAACACATGAGAAATATATAAATAAGTTAGTAGAATGGAAAAAACATATTTCTGTTAGAAAAAGATAATTCCAAGCGTTATTATCTATAAAGTAAGGAAAGGCACAAAATTAATAGTAAATTAATCTAAATCCTAAGTGTTAATATCCTATACGAATTAAAAGAAGTTAGAAAAAAACCGAAATTGTAAAAAGAAAATCGAAATTCCTAGCTAAAAATCAAACTTTTACAAGAAAGAAAAGAAAAGAAAAGTTTTCCTAGACTTAATCATAGATCTAATCCTAAGGTAAATATTTCTAGTCCCCGACAACGACGGCAAAATTTTTATGTGGGGTCAAGTTTAACCAAAATCAAAACATAGATGCAAGTGTATCACATTACTTAGGGATCGAATCCACATGAACTAGTTATACACAATTAGAACTTATATGATTTCGTACTAAGCTAACAACCAAATATGAAAGGGTATTGTCACGTTTGTATTTTTTATGGTTTGTAAATGCAAATGAACATACTCTACATGCTAATTTACAAAGGATAAATCAATGATATCATATGCATCAAATAGCAGAGAGTTAAAGTAAACAAGCAGGAATTAAAACTCGACTAGGGCATAATGTTTTGGTCTAGAACACAACCCCGAATGTAAATCCTCTCCACTTTCGAGGTTCGGGATCCTATATATAATCACCAAAGGATAACGTCTTTTGAAATGCATTATCGTAATTAAAAACGTAGTAATTCGATCAAGGATGTTTGTTCACGATTCGAAATAGATCCACTATCGTTGCCTACTTAAAAGGCTCATAAAATACTAGTTCTACTAATATGTCAAGCTTTTAGAATGAATACCACTTTAGATCTATTCATAAATTGGCCTAGAAGGCAAATAAAATTACAATTCAAGCAGAGATGATAACATTATTGATAACGCCTAATCATTAATGTAATCCAATTCAAGCACACTTCTTTTCAATCTACTACCTAACATGCAAACTAATAGATCAAAAACATGTACACACGAAATCAATCATCACACCAAGCATTCATATCAAATCTAAGGGAGAGGATAGTTAAAACCGAATGATGAAAGAAATATGGATGTATTGAGATGTCATGAATCCTTTGGAGGATAACAAAGGGCACGAACTCAAAGAGTGTTGTCCCTGCCTTCTTAGATACTTTTTTGATCTAAAACCTTAACTACTCTCCTCGAAATAAAAGCTAAAGACTAATTATAGTACAACTTCACTATTAGGTCAAATGAGTAAAATTTGCTTTAAGGCCTCCAAATGTTCATCTTCGTTTAAAGGGGCCTTGAGGTTAGTCCTTGGGATTAAGAAGGTTTGGAATAGAGTCACTTTAGTCCTTTTGTTTTGGCCTTTCTCTACACCCTTCATTTGCAAGATAGCTGGAACAGTCTTCAGTAATATTGATGTAACTCTTGAGCCACAGCTCCGAATGATGTGAAAAAACCTTGATATGAAAGATAACTCAAATACCTATGACTTATCCAGGTTACGTGGAAATACATTTAGGGAAAGATCTTCATATTGAACGATACTTCTGAGGTTCAGAAACTGTCCAAAAACTGACTTTGATCCATTTAGCTCCACAATGCTCCATGATACATTTATTAACCTGAAATGACTTGATATGCAACAAACAGTGGAAAACTACATCTAATCGTTGAGAGTATATAAAAACACCAAGAAAACATACTAAAATCGTAAGGACAATGTGGTCAAATAATGGTGTTATCTGTGCGGTATCAAGAATGGTGTTGCTGATCATTTATCTCATTTGTGAGTGGAAGCTGAGACTCCACTTGATGATAGTCTCTCATAAGAAAACGTCTACATGTATACTGTTTTGCCATTAGATAGATTTACGATGAGATTATATGGTTTACATACTTTGCAAACTACCTGAGTGCTCAAGTAGAAACCATATAATTTCGGAGGCTATACGAGAAGAAATTCCTCAGAGATGACAGACATTAGCTTTGCGATAATCCGTTTCTCTACAAAAGATGCTTTGATTGATTTTTTCGCTGGTGTATTCCAGAGTCAAAAGTACAGGGTATTCTTTATCATTGCGATGATTCAGAGTATGTTGGTCACTTCACTACCTTCAAGACTATTTCGAAGGTCTTATAAACAGGATTCTAGTGGCCTACACTGTTTAAAGACTCCCACGATTTTGTTTCCAAGTGTGATGTCAGTCAGAGAAAGGGAAAGATCAGCAAGAGGAACAAAATGCTTTAGTACTTCATCCTGGAAACTGAGGTATTCGATGTATGGGATATTGATTTCATGGGACCATTCCCACCATTCTATTGGAATCAATACATCTTGGTTATTGTGGATTACATTTCCAAATGGGATGAGGCACTGGCAAGCCCTCCATATGATGCCAAGGTAGTGTTAACGATGTTTAAATCAGTGATCTTCCTGCTGTTTGGAGTTCCCATGGTTGTCATTAATGATGGAGGATCCGATTTCATCAACAAGTTGTTTAAGAGTATGCTAAACAAGCACGAAGTTTGACATAAGGTGGCTGATGTGTCAGTATTTTAGTAGGTTTTTAGTAAGGTTTTCATTCGAGATCTATGTTTTTTAGTATGTATTCGGATTGTTTTGGCGCGGTTTTTTGTTCTTTGTTGTTTTTACAGGATTCGAGCTCGAATGTGCGAAAAGGAAGCATTTTGGATGGATTGCAAGCCTCGAAGGAAGTGTTCGCTCAAAGTTGGAAATTACCTTGATTTTTGGACACAGATCGATCGATCCAGGTACATGGATCGATTATCCCTGTCCCAATTTTCGGTCCGATTTTACGAAGAACCAGACCGAAGTTATTTCAGACCGGATTTCATCAAAAAGACCTAGACTCGAGTTTCTCTTTGTATTATGCAATTTTCAGACTTTGAGAGAGCTTTGAGAGAGTTTGTAACCTAGAGAGAAGAAGCATCTTAGATCTTCATTGAGAAGCTTTCCGAATCCTCTTTTACTTTTGTTTATTGATTAATACGATCATGTCTCTCTCAAAATTGATTTGTGTTAATTCTCTGAACATGTGTGAGTAGTCTAATCGTTGGGTTTAGGGTTCTAACAGAGGGGATTCATGATTTATTGACAGAGGATTGCATGTTTAGGGATATTATCTAACTGATCTTCGTCTATAGTTAATCATAATGCATGAAACTAAATTGATCACTTAGTTTCTGATCTTAGGTTGTTTAACTGCTAGAAGGTGAATGATTAAAAGCCTGAAAGAATTATAGGTGAGCAATTCTTCTTAATCCAACGAAAGTTGATGTTTAAGTGAATTGTGAACCTATCGAATCTGTTAGTAATGCATGACTAGAAATCGAGGGTCAACAGAAGTTAGTCTCGAAGTTTCTAGTGCATAGGGCACTGATACTACGAAAATAGATCAGTTCTAGATTACAACTTGAGTTTAAGACGGTTCCTAACCTCTTCCCTAATTTGTAGTTTAAGTCAACAATGAAATGTTTCCCTGAGAATACCCGATGCCCAACATTTTTCTGAATTGTTTACAA